>OX336416.1:60768637-60821394 GCA_946903255.1 Schistosoma spindalis | reverse complement strand
CACTTTTTATGAAGAAAGTAAACAAGGTTACAGCAGGATCGCCATTGGCTTCTATTCTGAGCCATATCTGATAACGTCTCTAGCCACTGTGTTACACCATCTCTCGGACCCCAGCCAGGGAGTCGTGAAGGGCCAACAGAAGCTAGCCTTTTGCAGATTTCTTTCATACCACGACATCACGTCATACACTGACCACCTCTCCGCTTTTTCCAACCGATCCCAGAGTCGGCAAATAATGCACGACGTGAAATTCTCTGGGACGACATTCGTAGAACGTGTCCAAGTCACCGAAGTCGGTGTTTTAAGATGGTGACACCAATTGGACTATCGTCTTTGTGCTTGAGCACACGATGCCGAACCTTTGCATTACTAACATAGTGTTATCACTGAATGTTATCAATCATTCGGAGACAGCGATGATCGAACACAGAGAGTCGTCTAACATCCTCAACTCGGAGAGGCCAGGTTTCACAAGCATAGAGCAAAGCTGCTCTCACCGACGCGTTGTAGATCCGACCTTTTACAGCCAGACTAACATCACGAAGGCGCCAAAGATGGCCCAGATTGGCATAAGCCGCTCTGGCTTTCACTATACGTGCATTGATCCCATCACTCACGCCACCACCAGCACTTATTCAGCTAGCTAGATACACGAGCTTCTCGACTGCTCCTATCTGCTCACCATCCACAGTGAGTACAGGATTAGAATCTTGCCAGTCTTGTAGAAGTACTTTTAACTTCGAAGGTGCAAAGTATATACCGTACCTACGGTATGTACTTATACAGCAACTCGCTTATGGTGGAAACTCGGTTCCATCTAATCATCCATAATTTCTTGCTTTATACACAGTCAATATAAAATCTCGTCACAAACTATTATGAATCCTGTAACACAAAACCCTATGGTCAACATAATTATTTATACAGTCTTGAAACTACGTTTCAGAGTTCAGGAATCAATGATGAGAGCCACCATTCATGATCCTATGTTGGGCTGTACAGAGACATAGAACCAGGACATGAATTTCGAAGCAGTTTTTTCTTTGATGGTCCTCATTTTTGGGAGTGGTTGTTCATGTTTGGGTCTTATCGTCTCACATTCTTTTACTAGCTCTCGTGTAGTTTCGTATCTTTCATCTTCATGCAACTTATCGTTCTATATTTCGTAGTTCTTGGTATCTAATTGTATTAAAATGTTTTTTACTACCTGCACCATTTTGTTATACATTTCCTTTTCAATGATTATTTATAATTTATTTTCCATGTTTTAGGTATCTTGTGGCCACAACGTTATCACATAATTTTCTGCTAACATTGTTAACCAAAAAACTGACTTCATTTATTGACCCCTCATTTTGAAGCTATGTTATGGTGAGTGCGGTTATTAATTTTTTAAACCTATAAGAGAAGGAGCTTAGCACCAAGTAAATTAAATTGTACAAGAGAGTCGTCCAGTGCACCTGAGGTATTTGATTTTAACCTAATCTATTATTGTAGCCACCGCTGAAAAAGTACAGAACTGTTTTGCATGAAAAAAATGCTCCAGAGTATTCTCCAGTTGACTCCAACTCTTTCAGAAAGTCATCACCTGCCTGCGACTACCTCGATTCTCATGTATGTAGAAATCGTTTTATTGGAAATTTGTTTAGGAAAATCTTATTCGCAATATATTATCAAAGCCTTTTCGAGTGCCAATTATTAACTATAATGGTAAGATTTCTGCACAATACTTCTATTTTTAGGTAGTTCAAATGATGTAAGGGTCTTGGGTGTTCGTCGTAATACATCTAGGGTTGCTTTACATGACCCTTTTGAAGAAGATGCCCTAGTTTTGTATTCACCTCCGGAAGTGACAGCCCATGACGCTCTTAAACAAGAATCGTAATTATAAATATAACACACTAAATATTTTCTAGGACTAAGAAGCTAGTTCATGTCGTCGTCGACCCAATGTTATCGAAAATTCTTCGTCCTCATCAGCGTGAAGTAAGTTACTAACAGTTAGTTTATCTTGTAAGTGGATGTTAGAGAAAATCATTCATTTTTAACCAGACGTATTCAATCATTTCGTGAGTATATCTTCCCGTGTTCTAGTCAAGTTTTGCACTTATATTTTGTGAATTGCACGCGTATCTTTTGAATAAGCTATTATTGTTGATTTTATTGACAAATTCACACAAAATGTTTTGTTCCTGACTTGATTAGTTTACATTTTACCACAACACGAATTTCTATTTGTCAGTGGGAGCTGTTGCAAAAAAAGTAACACTAGTGAAAGTATGCTCGATAAACGATACGGTAAGAATATTCACTGGTGTTCTTACTTGGTTTGCATATTTCATCATTTAAGGAAATTAATTTTTTAGATTCATCTGCTTTCAAAAATGAAGAATATTTGAGCGAACAATTATTTTCGATAACTTCATCATCAGGCTCTACAGTATAAGTCCATAATTATAATATTTTACAAAGGCCAGAAATAAGGCATGTATTAATGAAATTTGACAATGTTATGTGTTAAAAAATTGGTACACTTTTGCATCTGTTATGATACTTATATATACTTCGAAATTGTATTATTTGCAAATTAGAAAAGTCATTCAATGAAGGTCAGGATGATTTGGAGTAGTGTTCAGTCACAATAAATATAATAGTATTATAGCAAAATCGAGAATGTAAAAACAAAATTGTGTGAATAAAATGCATAGTAGGAGAATTTAATCTTGTCAATTGAGATAATATTAATAATAGTGTTGTGTGAATATAATATGTAATAAGGAGATAGGGGGTGTTATCAAGGTAATTACGATCAACAAATTGGGAATGATGGATGTGAAGATTAAGATAGAGATAATCAATCTCATCTGCTTTCATTGTTCATTGTCTTCAAATATTACTTTATCATTATAGGGTGTCAAGTTTATGTATGATTGTGTTACTGGTGTACAAATACCCAACAATCATGGATGTATAATGGCAGATGAAATGGGTCTTGGCAAAACATTGCAATGTATCACATTAATCTGGACATTATTGGTTAGTGCAGTGTAATTGTTAATTCATACTTATATGTTCTGATGATGTTTTAAGTTGCTCCATGCTAAATGCGATGACAACTCAATTAAATTGTTTAGATATATCTTAAGTAACAAGTTACAAAGTGTTTGCGTAGAAAATTTTAAAATTAATTTATTTCAAAACTAAAGCAGTAAAGTCATTAAACGTAATATCGAACCTAATCATCATTATAAATTTAGTCTTCAGCATCTGACCTTGGATTAGCCGGAAGCGATAAAGCTGGATTTTTTCAATCAGAACGGGTTTTCTTTACTGATTTTGTATGGTAAATTTTTCTTCGTAATATGAAGGGCATAACCTGATCTACTTTGTGTAACGTAGCAACAGCGAAAAAATGAGTTATCGTTTAGCAATATAAGACGCCTATCGCTTAGCTATTGAGTTACAAGTTTAAACTCCATTCAATCTACTTTGGTTTGGTCAACTGGGATAATATTCCTAGCTACCAAATATATTACGGTCATAAGTTGGCACGCGAATATCATATGTATTCCGTTGACATTTGTTGAAATAAATGTCAATAAACAAGAGGTGTCACGTTCCAATACTCAAAGTTTGCATTAGATTACTTTTCTACCAAGAGAAGTTTATTTACTGCTTATTCGACAACATTCTGTGCATTATAATAATGCTGTAGACGTAAGAGTAATCTTACGAAAACATTTTTCCAAATGTTGGTTGGCTTTCTCAAATACCAAACCTAATATAAAACTCACTTCTTCATCTCTCATGAATTTGCATTACACAAGACTAAAGTTATATTAAGACAGGATGAAAAAGCTCGAGAGACAGCCTCGACATTTGTTTTGAAATATGCTTGATATGACATTGGAGAGTAGTCCGCTCTCCCTCTTAATGTTCTCACATGTAATTGCTCATTTTCCTAGTCAACCGATAAACTCCTGTTCCATTGGCTTCACTTGGTTTAGTTTTGTGTTTTAAAAACATTAGATAATATTTTAGAACACTACTGATAAGTTATTGGTGTGCTTAACTTTCCTTTGTTTTATAATTTCTCTTAGCGTCAAGGTCCGGAAGGTAATCCAATAATCGACAAGGCAGTAGTCGTTACACCTAGTAGCTTACTAAGAAATTGGTACAATGAATTTCAAAAGTGGTTACACGGGAAAATACATCCATTGGCTATTGATTCTGGGAGTAAGGAAGATATTGATAGCAAATTAGGTAAGATAATTCTCACTAGAATCGAGTAACAAATATTCATGAGAAAAAAAAGAATCTTGATTTCAAATTGTCAGTATCTTCTATTTAACCCTTTAATTAGGGCATTTTTAAACGCTGTCACTGTTCGTAGGGCCTTGTTTGTACATGCATATTTTGGACTCTTAATAAACAACGTCTTTGTTAAGTTGTATTTGATTACTATTTCCCTTCTGTTTTAATTCGAGTCAATGGCTTTATGATTGGAACAATGTGCTTACAAATATATTATTTATTTATAACAATCTACCCAATGCTCAAATCAAATTTTTGTAATGATACCTACAAATGTGCTTACAGTTCATTTACGCATACCTGAATAAATGTATCTTGCTTCCTGCTCAATATTAGTGAACGTTATCTGGGTATCGTTAACACTGATATTAACTTGATTTATTTGGTTTTCTTACTTCTCAATTTATTTCAATAGCTGGTTTTCTTTCACAAGCCGGTCGTCGAATTCCGTCGCCAATTTTAATTATCTCTTATGAAACCTTTCGATTGCATGCTTCCGTTTTACACAAAGGTTCTGTGGGTCTGGTTCTGTGTGATGAGGTAGCTTATGTTATTTCGTGTTATATTATCATAACTTCATATAATTGTAATTCTCTTGTTTAAATCTTTTAGATGATTATTTAGCATATGCTAGTAAAATCAGTCTAGAGTGACAACGGCCTAGAGCTAAAGCCAGTGAAATAACGACTGATTAGTTTAAACGTTTGATTTTTGTTTATGGATTAAAAAATTCAAAAGACTTACACATTCGTACTTCAATTCTGTCGTTCATTGAATAAAACTCTAAAGTGATATAAATGGTGACAACCGAATGTCAGAGGCTTACTAACACTAAACATTATACAGCTGTTTTCGAGATTAAGTAAATACCACGTGATTTGAATAGCCATTACAATAAAGACTTTCCAGTTTGGTATTAAACGAAGAGAACTGACGTTATTTAATTCTGCTGGCTCATTGCCCTCCATATGCTAGGATTGTGACACATGACAGTTTGCAAACATTTTTCCGTTTAAGAATTACAAGTGCCACCGGTACAATCAGTTTGTCCATTCAAGAAGAACCATCCCAAGTGTCGTCATAAACCTAATGTTGGAGGTAACGTTCTCGTCGACTGAATTTCCAGGAACTGATCTCCTACCGGAAGGTCCAGTTATCGACTTAGAATACACAGATGACGTAGTCCTATTTGGTGAAGACGCTGATAAAATTCAGTCTTTTGGACTCACTGAGCAAAAATGCCAGGATGTCTGGGATGCGTTTCTCCCCTCTAAATGCAAGCTGTTGCTTCCGGACTGGCCTGAGTCAACACCTGAAGTAAGGATAGGAAGTGAAGTAGTCGAACGCGTTGACAACACTTATTTTGGAAGTCTGATCAGTCCAAATGGGTTGGTGTCTGACGAAATCTCAGCGCGGATTCAGAAAGCTCGTCTGGCTTTTGTCAACTTATGTCATCTATGGCGAAGGCGAGATATCCGTCTACCAATTAAGGGACGCGAGTATACTGCTCAGCAGTTCGTTCTGCTTTACTTTGCGACTGCGAAACGTGGTCACTAAGGGTGGATGATATTCGTAAGTTACTAGTGTTTGATCACAGATGCCTTAGAAATATTGCTCGCAGCTGCTTGGATCACTGGGTAGGTAATAGTGAGGTTAGACGTAGGGTATTAGTGAATGATGGTAAATCAGTTAATGAAGTTGTGAATCTTCATCGACTGAGATGGTCGGGCCACGTGTTATGTATGCGTGAACACCGTTTACCACGACGCGCAATGCTAACTGGTGTTGGGGATGGTTGGAAGAAAGTTAGGGGTGGTCAAACCAAAACGTGGCATCAGTGCTTGAAGTCCCTTACTTCTGGTGTGAGCCATGTTGGTAGATGCAGACTACTTGATTGTAGTCCGCATGACTATCGTAACCAATGATTGGTGACCCTGGGTGCTATGGTTGAGAATCGATCACAATGGCATAGATGTATACACTCTTTGTCTTCCCTTAAACTGTAAGATTAAAATTGCTTTATATCTTTCTTTCTACGAACTAATTCTTTCTTCCTGTACTACATCCTTATATGCAATCTTTCTTTTATTTATTACCACTATTGAACTAAGTACTTCTATGAATTCGTTTTTCATCTTGTTGTGCTAATGAGGTATGGCAACTTGGACCGATGCATATATATGCCTGGTCCTATGTTGTAGCTGACTGACTATAGAATTACCTTAATGCTTATGTTCGTACATAAATCAAAGAACTAAGAGAGGATGAGATATTCCGGCATTATGGTGTGACAGTAGTGCTTCTTCATTAGGGAAGAATGACTGTGGCTATGCTCGGGTATTATATGGCAGCTGACTGACTGACTAACTGTAGTAAACGAAAGCTTGGTGGAGATAACCAATGTAATGTTTATTGCGAGATTGAAGTGCTTTCACAAAAGAGGAAAACTATACACTGAATACATCATTTGCACATCTTCAATTGTCCTTTACATGCTCTACATGATATTTTCAGTTCTGCTGTTGTTACAATTGCTCTCTTTTTCCCTCTCTGTTCCCTTCAACTCTCTCTTCTGGTACGCATTTCACTTCAGATTGCTACTACATGTCTGTCCACATAAGTAGCATACACCAGAATGCATCCAAGTATAGATCATAAAATGGGATCGAAAGTGATTTTACAAAATTCCAGCTTGATTACAAGAAGAGAAGAAAGTATGTAAACTTATCTGTTAGTAATTTAGCTATGTGTCTTCAGCTTTAATTTTCATCTGATATCACCTTAATTTCTCACAGTATGTAAAAAATTCATAGATGTTCACAAATCAAACCAACTGATAATGCTGCTCGAAATTCTCCTGCAGATATGTTATAACTAGCTGAAAAATGATCATATCGAATTTGTAGAAAAGTATTCGATGATATATTTAATAATATCAAGCAAAATGATTGGGATTTGATGGGCTTGCTTTGAATCGATTTGATAAACATCTTTAATATCGTCCTTAGACTCTGTATGCTCTCAAGTAACCCCACAATCTAGCGATTCCACTTTTTACGAACTCGTTAATTAATTGCTTGCATCAAAAACATTCACCTGTTTCTCGCAATAAATTGGGTTACTCCGAGTTTGCTTAAGCTTCCTTTTCTTTAAAAACGAATACTAAATTTTGTGTTTCGTCCAGAGCGTCTAGTTCCTTATTCCTCAACACTTATTATTTATCATAACCTTAGTAAATTAGAATCACTTAGTTAATCAGATCTAAGTCGGGGGATGTTTTAACATATCATTCAAATCACATCTGTAATCTTTTTCTATCTTTATTAGTAAGTTGCATTTTATTGATTGTTTTCTGTCATAACGGTGTTAAATACAATATTAATGATTAATAATCATATTATACCATATATATGTCAACATCATACAGTTAAGTGTTTATTTTAACAGATTCCTACATTATGATCATGAGTTGATGAGTGCCAAAAAACATATACACCACGCTATAAAAGTAGGAGAAACGCAGAAACTGTTGAACATTGGATTCATAGTTTTTGTACCTACAGGGCAAGTGCAGATGTGAATGCTCTTCTACAAATTATGCCTAATTACATTGCGAGCTTCTTTAAACCAACAGTTTATTCAAGAGGTTTACTGTCTTCTACATGGCTCACTGAGCTAGTCAAACTTCAATAGCATTTTATTACTTATGATCCCTTAAAATCGTTCTCCGATAATTATTGAGAAAAAATGGATGCGCAAAGCGATTTAACCACAGTCGTGCATGGTTTACCTTCAATAACTTGGGTTTTGTACGAGTTTGTGGCTTAGATTAGTTGTTTAGCTGCTCTTTTTGGTGTTGAGTAGATTTATTTAGTTAAAGGGAAGTTTTCATTGTCAATTTTAATAATTCGTATACAGCATTTTACAGTTTATTTGTTTATTTAAACAAATTTTGGTACAAAGAGACACCGAATATATATATGCTCCACCCTTCATCATTCGATTTATGTGGGAGCTGTGGCACACCCGGGTACCCAAACTGAAGCAGGTGGTTTTATCAGGGGGCCACTCCCCGAGTCTTTGATATGAAGGTCCAATCCACAAGGCAGTGGAGCAACGTTAGGAGATGAAGTCCCATGTTAGCCGGTGACCAACAATAGGTTCATACGTCATTTGTTCCCTTACGATTCTGGAGCCCATGTGCACCACTGGTTTGGAAACAGGGTTTTCTAAACCCCTTATGTGGGTCCTTCGTATCCACCAACCCGGCTAAAGCGTGAGATATTCGCTTTTTGTCCTCTTAATTTCGTAAACAACACCCCATACGCGAGAAGGCAATGAGTAGGACTTCTCTGTCAGTGACTGTATACGCATGACTATGTGAGAGCATTTCGAGAGGGAGAGCTGACTCTCCACCCTCAGTCGTACCAGGTCATTTGTGGGCCAGTTTTCTGAAGTGACTTGATTGGTTTGGAAAACTGTGGTATACCACAAAATAATGCAGTTTTTCAGTCACCTGTTCAGAAGTAAATCTTTTCTGTATAAGTTTTTTGGTTCGAAGTTTTATTACTATAGCCTCATATATCTTGTTCGGAAACCGACTACTTGTCTGTTATTTCTGGTTTTTTTTGAAAAAAAGTAAGAATAATTTTTTTTTCGAAATAATAAATCTAGATTTTTGTCATCGTTTCAATTTCACTTAAATAGGGCCATCGTTTAAAGAATTCTGAAAATCAAACATATCAAGCACTAGTTCAACTAAAATGTCCACGACGTGTACTTCTTTCTGGGACACCAATTCAGAATGATTTACTGGAGTATTTCAGTCTAGTACACTTTGTCAATATGGGATTATTGGGTACAGCCAGTGAATTTAGACGTCATTATGAAATACCCATTTTGCGTGGACGTGATGCAGATGCTACAAAGGAAGATCAAAAGAAAGGTGAAGAGATACTGCAGGAAGTATGTTTCTTGAAATTTTGTATTCCTACCTGTTCTTGTCCATGCTATGTGACGTTAATAATTTCATGGGAAAACATTCACCTGTTTCAAGATTTAAGTTCGACATATGAACATTCATTACACTCTGATTCAATAAATGTCAGTCAGTTATACACACTGTACTACCTAGCACACATGTGCATCGGTTCAAGCTACCCGATCCTATTAGCATAGCGAGATGAAATTATCCAGTAAATCCCAGTGTAACAAAATTGGTTGCAATATCAATAGTAGTAGTATGGTGCATGTTACAGATATAAGTAGTCTGTAACAACGATCGAAAGTTGAAGGCCTGTCAAAAAAGGTTAAGAAGATTGAACTGAACAACAGAGAAAGGGAAACAGAAAAGAATCAAGAAGTGAAGAATCATGAAGGATGTAAAAGACGATTGATGGAAGATTTACAAATGAGGTATTTAATGTCCTGTTTTCACATTTAACTAAAGAGCTCCGTAATCTTGCGTTAGACAATAAATTGGTTGTCCCCACCTGAATTCTCGTTCACTACAGTAGTAGCATTAGGGAAATTTACTTTCAGACTATGATTTAACAAAAAACAGTGGGTTCGTAGAGTAAAAAGGAAAGTATAATCTTAAAACTTAGGATCAAAGGGAACATAAAGAGTGAATGCACCTGAGCCATTGGGAATGACTCTAAGTCATGTCACCTAAGGTTCCTAACCATTATTTACATTAATCACACGAACATCAACCAGTTAGTTGACGGTCTCCCAAATGCTCTGGTACGACTAAGGGTGGAGAGTCAGCTCTCCCTCTCGAAATGCTCTCACATAGTCACGCGTATACAGTCACTGACAGAGAAGTCCTACTCATTGCCTTCTCGCGTATGGGGTGTTGTTTACGAAATTAAGAGGACAAAAAGCGAATATCTCACGCTTTAGCCGGGTTGGTGGATACGAAGGACCCACATAAGGGGTTTAGAAAACCCTGTTTCCAAACCAGTGGTGCACATGGGCTCCAGAATCGTAAGGGAACAAATGACGTATGAACCTATTGTTGGTCACCGGCTAACATGGGACTTCATCTCCTAACGTTGCTCCACTGCCTTGTGGATTGGACCTTCATATCAAAGACTCGGGGAGTGGCCCCCTGATAAAACCACCTGCTTCAGTTTGGGTACCCGGGTGTGCCACAGCTCCCACATAAATCGAATGATGAAGGGTGGAGCATATATATATTCGGTGCCTTCTTGTACTAATGTTTGTTTCCAAATAAAATAAATAATAAATAAATAAATTAGTCGACGCTTACCTAGATTGCTCAGTGCAACAGTCAGTGTCTTGATGGACTTTTGTAATATTCTAGTGTGGTAGGCTCTTTTTCCGCCGACGTATTTAACAAGCAAGCATCACGTAAGGAGATAGAAAATGGTTGGGCATACGTAAAACATTTTCTAACCTTCACTATCGATGAAAATTCACTACTTCATCCATAGATTTTCCATCTTTATCTAATACATTGAATGTATTCGTTAATATTGCTCACCTGATAGTCCGAATATACACGAGCAATGGTTCAAAGGCATTTTTGCTCAAATAGGAGCTGTCAATGAGCGCGCGTAGTGTGGAATTTTCTATAACAGTTAGGTATTCACCTTGGATGCTATAGCTACAAGACGTCATTAACAGACGTTGAAAGGCTTTCAAAAATATCTTGGTTACTCAGGTAAGATACAATCACTTTAACTAGTGAAGGAAACAACAATTACAAATTAATACTATTATTCATTGTTAACTTAAACAAGCTTATATGATTAGTGGAATTGTGAGATAATATTATAAGATTAATGATTAGAATAAATATGGGTTATATAGGGTGGGACAAATAATACTAAAATCAGAAACTCTATCAGATCTTTAGTGGAAGACTGTGTTGTTTATAAAGTTATATGAATTCAGTAAGAAATAATATAGTGGGGTGAGTGCTCGGGAGATTAATAGTGATGTTGAACCCATAGTAATAATAATAATAATAGCTGTTATATCACAAAGTAATTAGTCCCTTTGGTAAATTTGGATAATGTAATAAGCGGACGAAGATTATCAGAGCTATGTGATACATTAGCGCATTATATTACGAACGACCTGATCACACATAATTGTTTGGAATATTCATGTATAATAATAAAAGGTCATCTAGACAAATGGAGGCTAGGATGTTTTGTTACTTTTTTTGTCTACTACGTTGTTTTGCTGAAATGCTAGCAAGTTCTTTAATTAAATTTCAGCTGTAATTGTTGATTCATTCTCTTCTAATTCATAGTCCACATCAACATTTCCTACTATGAATCTATATTTTACTTCATGAGAGGAAATTCTAAGTTATGAATCGACTAGCATTGTATGTACTGGTGGTTTACTTAATCCTTTATTTTTTTGAGTGTAAATTTTGCCTTCTTACTAACAGAACGTTTGGATACCTTTTTTTATTTGGCATGACAATATATCATTCACTTTTATTTATTTAATCGTCTTTAAACGTAGCCTTTAACCACTTGAACGTGTCATCATTATTATTACAATTGTTACTTAACTCCTCTTGAAAAGCTTTTAGGTATTGTGACACGGTGTATTATCCGTCGGACTCAGGCTCTACTCACAAAATATTTACCTGTGAAAAGTATGTCAGTTTGTATCTTTTTGCTTCTTTTTTTACATTATTTTGTTGTCACTATATAAGGGTAATTTTTTCTTTTACCATATTTAACTTTTCCTGATTAAAGTTATTTTTCCGTGTACGTTTTCTAATTTACTATAAATCGATGTTAAATATTTTCTGAAGTATATAGCCACTTAGAGTAACGTTGAGACCAATTAGTTATAAGCAATAATGTCTGTATTTTTCTTACATCAGTTATTCAGTTGAGTCACTTATTTATTCCTATGGTCAAGTATATATTATTAATATAAACTGAAATAAACACTTTCACTTTAAAATTTGTATTCACTTAGGTTCACTTAAATTTTCGCCATTAGTCATAGTATAAACATGATAGACATTTATAAATTCACAAGGTAAAATAAAGCTCAACCAAAACAGCTGTTTATCTTTATTTGAGTTTTTAAAAGTAGTTTTGTCGTACATCATGTATTTATTTTCATAGTTAATCACTCGTACGCTTGTTGTATTTTATTGGTCATAAATAATGTAGAAACTTACAAAGTTGATAACACCGAATTATTTTCCGCTTTTGGTTCCCATTTTTATATTTGGATTCACTGTTATCAGGGTTCCACTAACTTTAAAATCTACTTACTTCACAGAAATATTCACACTTTTATTTAATTTTGATGAAATACGTCAATTTCTCCCTTGTTATTCTCCGTTTCAGTTGAACAAGTAGTTTGCTGCAATTTAGTTGGAAGTCAGCGTGAAGTGTATTCAGATTTTGTTAAACGAATGGCACGTGAAGTTTCACTGAAAATGAATAGTGCAGATGATTCGCGTAATGATAAATTATCAATGTCTAGTCTGGCGTCTATAACTCATTTAAAAAAGCTATGTAATCGTAAGTCCACTAAATATCTGAAATACAAATTAAAGTGTGTGTTTATGAGTAATGCAAAACGGTAATTAATAGCACTAACAACAAAATAATCTATTGAATGATAAAATGAAAATAATTGTTATAAAATGAATGTTACTTGTAAACTCTTTCTGAGATAACAAAGACAAATGAGTTCACTTGATTAACGAAGGTTCCTCTGCATGTGTTGGCACCAACGGGGTGATAAAAAGATAAATCCGATAGTGTTATTCAATAATAAACCGGGTCAAAACTCCAACGTAGTGAAAAGTTGCCTAGATGAATGTTATAACATTATTAAAACTTTCAATCACAGGCCGTGCCCAATAAGGTAGAACATATGACAGAGATAGCGTTAACTTGAATTACAGTGGTAGCGTGTGTATTAGTACAACCAAACAATTATCTCCATTTTTTTTACAATTTGTACAGAGAAACAACAGATGTTGAATACAAATGCGATTACATATGAATTGTTACAAATAAGGAAAAAACGTGGTCATTATTTTGTCACTACAGAATCATTGAATATACATGTCACTATATATTATAATTTTCTCTTATTACGACCCAGCTATTCCTATCGCTTAGTATTCTTGGACACCAATTCAACCGACAAGTCTTCAAATCAGAACACGGTTGAACAGGAAAGAAATCATATTACAAATAACAAGGCAGATGGAAGTAAGAAGCACAATAAGAGAAACGTCAGTATATTTATAGTTTTTTGCATGAGAGAATGATTGGATAAGAAATAGCTAATCAGTGCGCACCAACATAATCGTGCACGGAACATGCTTTAATCCAATCTATGTCCCGCTAAATATAATACTACCCGGATTCTGAATCATCATTACTAGATCTCACATTGACCCATTATGAGGATGATGTCAAAAACCTCGATTATATGCCACCCTTAGGTAAAAGTGATCATCCAGTTCTCATCTTTGACTTCCACATAGTTGCTATAAACGAGTGCACGTCAGCTCAACCCAGACCAAAAGTGTGGAAAGTAAATATATAAGGTATTGTGCACTCAGCATCCGAAGTAGATTGGTCAATAGAACCAGTCCCTAAATGAAATGTCTTGGGATATATTTCGAAATTTATACTTAAAAGTCACCGCACGTTCCTTGAAGCAAACTACATATTGGGACCGTCAACGTAAGCATCCTATGTCAAATCGGCCAGCAGGCCTCCTTGGCTAAAACCTTAGAATCTTCACCAATGCAGAATCTTGTACCATTGATGTATGCTGTGTCTCTAAAACACTCATACAGGATCCTAGTGTGGTCATTCTTTTGACCTCACCTCGCCACAACAGATTGCCGACGAGATACACCCTCCGTCTATCTGGCGACCCAACCAACGATGGACTAAAATAACATATTGCATTCAGTCATCGTTGGAGAGGCTCGATGGAAGACTGGAGCTCGTTCTAGAATACCTGTTTGGACTTTGATTTCTCTTTAATACGAGCACGTATTTGCTTGTGCCTCGCTGGACGCAAAAAAGCCACGTTAAGAAGATCCAATGGAATTGAACTGTATGACGAGAAAGCTGAATGTAGATTCCAGGAACGACTTAGGTCATACTTAGGCAGTTCTGAAGACGAGGCTGAAGTAGATGTTGCTTGGAAAGATATACGAACAGCTGTGGAAACAGTAACGACATTTATAAGTGATTTAAACCAAAGGGTTACAAAAAACCAGTGAATTTCTGCTACATCTATTGCACTGATAGATTCTCGTAAACTTATCCCATCAAGCACTGAGCACGATGAAGAGAGCAAACATCAGATCTAGGTTGACCAAAAGTTTACGGAATGATCGTGAGCAGTTGTGGGCAACGAAATCGAAAGAGATGGAAAAGGCAGTAGTTGCCGATGGATAATTCCAAGTGCATTATGATGCACATTGGTCACCACGGTACAGGTACATGCACAGTGAATAACACCCAGCTATCTGTTGTCCAGACACACAATGACTTTGGACTCATCGTTAGCCGAGACTTCAAATTTACTGCACACTGCCGTGCGATAACCGTCAAAAGTTGGAAGACCCTGTGGTCAATACGTAGGGCATTTTGCCATGTCGATGTTTAAACTTTTCTGACTCTGTATACAGCATTTGTTCGTCCCAAACTCGAGCACTACATACAAGCGGCTGGCTTGTGCCTAAAACAAGAAAGTGAACTGTTGGTAAAGGTTAAAAATACTGCAACTAAGCTGATCCTCGGAAAGGCAAAGTTCCGTTCTTGTCTTCCGAAACAGAGAATTTCTGAGGACACCAAAAAGTACACAAGCCTAGAACGAATTACTTGTCAGCTGACTATTGACTTTCCTATCGAATCATCGACAAATGGAATTCATTACCTCAACACGTGATTGAAGCTCCATCTGTCGACTCTTTCCAAAGGAGGATGGATCAACTGAGAGACCTTCATTACCAGGACTAACACAGGTGACCTAGTCCCCTGTCCTTTCCAAAGCAAACATCACGTAGCAAGATAGAAAGTGATTGGGCATACGTAAAACATGATATCGATGAAAATTCACTACTTCATCAATCGATTTTCCATCCTTATCTAATACATTGAATGTAACCCTTAATATTGCTCACTTTATGGTCATAACATACTTGAGCAGTGTTTTATTGAAGCCTATGATCAATACTCAACTTTCGTTTAGCGAATATTTTTCAGTTGAATAGTTTGTTGTCAGATTTATCAAGTGTTTCATTTTATTTATAGTGTACTTTTAATTCACTCGATACATTCTTTTGATGTACAATTGCTTTCATAATAAGAAGTATTTGTTTTCAATGTCACTTTTGTTTAGATCCAGATCTAGTATATGAGAAAATGGCAGCAAATACTGATGGCTTTCATAATGCCCTTAGTTATTTTCCAGCTAATTATCAAGGCTCACTTGAATCTAACGCTTCTGTAAAACCTGAACTATCTGGTTAGCAATTCAATTTCTGAATTATTACTTTATTTTATTAAATTAGCTGTGCTTAGATGGTTGTTTGGTTCATCGAATATTGTAGTTCAGTTATTTTTACTCTTGATTTCTTTATTTTTTGTGTAGAGTATTCATTTTCAATTATTAACTTCCACATGTATACATGATGCCTTCAACAGCGAACAGCAACCAGTGTTTTTAGACTTTTAAGAGAGAACCGACTGAAACATGAGTATGTTAGAGTAAATAAGATATAAATTAAAGTTATTCTCTGCAGTCTTCGAAATTTAATGTATTATTTAAATGCAGTCTGTTCAGGGTAACACGAGCTGTCTCTTTTTTCAATTTATTAGAAAGTATACGAATCTGTGGTATCTATAAAAAGCGCTATATCAGGAAGCCTCATAAGTGTTTCTTGGTAAATCGAAACTTGCATTCTACTAATCATTTAATAAAAATTAACGATCTCTAGACTTCATTTCATCATGTAGAAATTCCTATCCTTACAAAATAATATCATTTTAAACAAATCCTATTGTTTCAAACCGAGAAAATGGTCGGTATACACCAACGTAAACAATAAATTAATCCCACCAACTGCCATCGAATTGATGATGAAAAATTCAGGTTTCCACATTCTCTTGTAGCACTTGAAGGTGAATGAAATCATCGAACAAAAGTAAGCGCCATTGTATTGGTTGTTTGAACCGTCTCATTGGTGTTTAGGGCTGAAATTAATCATTCTGTTTTGACACATGTGCATCCTGTGCAGATTGCTTCACTGTTGCCGAGGATTTTAAAGCATTATGAGCGGATTTAGATGGTGACTATCAGTTGAATCCAGGACGCGCGTTTCGCACTGCTTGGGACTCGTCAACCTGATATGTCCGTCAAGTCGACTTGATCGATTGCAGTTCTAAACACTAGCGGGAAGTTTCAAACAACCAATACAAATGAATTAAAATTCACTCCGTTACATATGTCGGTACCTATCTGAATTCAGTATCTAACTGGATAATGCAGTGGCGTTTGAAGCGAACGTTTCTACTTTCAAGCCCCGGAGCGGCTATCAACACCGATCTGACGGGTCCCAGGTAGAACGAAATATTCATCCTGGGTTCCGCTGCTGGCCATCATTCAACTCTGCTTAAAAATTAAACTCATATAAAATAGGCCAGTCGAAGTGAAACGAAAACATTCGATATTCACGGTTGGTTCATAAAAGCAAGTGTTTTAAATTCATAACAAGATGTATCAGTAACAAGGTTGTTCAGGAAATACTCTCAAAAATTATTTCTTCAACATTTTTTATTTCTCTAACTGTTTTCATTAAGTTCCTACGTATTCTCTTTTTTCGATGAACTTTCTCTAAACATACGATGTTGAATAAAATCTTGGAAGACGAAGTAATGTTATCCTTAAGATATGAGTTAAATCATGTGTTTTAGAGGACTAATAAGTTTGTAACATGAATATCAATGCCTCTCATGTGTATTTATAGGGACTTTTATACATGCTTTACACATCAGTGGTAATTTTCTAATATTCGTTTGATTCTAGGTAAATTTCAAGTTCTTGACTGTCTTTTGGCCGTAATTAAGTCTACAACGTCTGATAAAGTTGTCCTCATTTCAAACTACACTCAAACATTGGATCTCTTTGAACGTTTGTGCCTTCAACGAGGGTGAGTTTTGATTTATCTATAGTCTTTATTGTGCCATTTAATACAAAAAACACTTCAGATTAATTCTGGAAAAAAATATACTGAAAGTATGAACATTTTGAATTTATTTATTATATATTATTTTGCTGATCCAGTATTTACATCCTGCTACAAATTAAAGTGGTTTCCTCTTACCTGTTCAACTTATTTTGTTTAGTAGCAATTTGGTAGTCTTTAAGTTTCTGCATTATTTAGTGCGTTTTATGTTTTTCTTTACAAATCCAAATCTAATTGAGTTGAAAATTAACATCACTAACTAGCTGATTCACTACGGTAAGATACATCTCACCCCTTGACTTTAATACAAATATCTGTTAGGTATAATTTCATTTGTATTATTGAGGCAGTGTTGTTGAACACCCTGTTGATTATTATCACTAGGTAATAAGTTTGAATATAATTGATGTAGAACATTATCTTATTTGTGCAATAATGATGTGCTTGTACATAGGATCATAAACAACGTCTTCATGTGTATCACAGCCGTATCTCATTAGTTTTACTAACTTTTTACGATTTGTGATAAAATATGTAACAAGTTTTGTAAGATGTTGGTCAGGTGTATTTATTCATGGCTATTCAAACGTATAAAGTGATAAAGTCTAGTTCGTATAACATAATATATGCGTCTAGACTCACAACTAGGACTTGGGAACCTCATCTTTAGTGCTAAAACAAGTTATAAACAGTTCGTTAATTTTTGTGATATTGTTACTCAACTGTGGATTTTTTTTTAGCCGGTACAGTTTTCGTTACTTTATCAAATCATCTACACCCATCTCTTTACTAAAAAAGATTAGATTTTTAAAGTTTATATTCTATAAAATTGTCTAATTAACATTTTGGAAATTATATTTTCGAGTTTCTGTATTTGCAGGTATAATTTTGTACGACTAGACGGTACAATGACAATAAAAAAACGAGCAAAAGTTGTCGAACAGTTTAACGATCCAACTGTAAGTCACTTCTTATCTGATTGCGCTATAATCTTCATAACAAATTATTCATTATTTGATTGCATTTAAGTCCGTGAACGTAGTTTGTGATGACTTTGAATAAGTATTTGCTTGAGATTTTACTGGTTTAGTAAACAGTTATTCTTTATCTTTATTTAAATTTCTAATTCCAGTGTTGTTTTATAATTTTCCTTTCACCCGATTTCATTCATGCTGTATGAATTAACTTTATTTAAAACAATTGATATTGTGTTTCCATTTTGTTAACTTCCTTTAGCTGCAGTTATGTAGACTAACATCTTGAGGATATTTCAGGTCACTATTGTCAGTGTCTGCATAGATTGATTGCTATATATATCGTCAGTTTCAAAGTGCTTTGTAAAGATTAATCACAGAAATATATGCATAGAAAGAATTCCCTTTTAGGTGAATTTTGTTATTCATTCATAAACATTTTATATGAGTATTAATGCATAATCCTAATTAATAAACAACCAGTGGTTAAATGTAATGCTCCCAAAAGTGCCCCTTTTGATTATTTTTCCCATTCTTAATATGAGTGCTTTTAAATGTTGTTCTTCAAACATTGTAATTTAATAGTATCATTGATCATAAATCTTATGTTCTGTTTACTGATTGTAGTTTTATTCATAGTGAATGTAGCCTATTATTCGTACCTATTAGATTTGAATTCTTCAATTTAGTCAATTGTATTTTATTTCTTACCCTCATAATGAATGTGACCAATAACCTAGTTTGTAGGTGTACTTGATTACCAAGACGCTTAAGCTAGCTATGTTCACATTTATACATTTGCATTTGGCTAACTACTACTAGTATTTGATGAATTTCTTGTTCATATTGTGCTAATGAGGTATGGCAACTTGAACCGATACATATATGTGCCTGGTCCTACGTTGTAGCTGATTGATTTGAGCTAACTTAAACTTTTTTTATGTAAATACATTGCTAACTAACTGTTTAATTCACTATCGCATATTTCTAACAACTATATCATTTAGTGAAATCTAATCTTTTTAATGGAGATGTGCTCCTTAAGTTGGTTAGTTTAATAGTGAAACCGTTATTGAGTTTCTGAACAACGTCTACACGAACTTCGGATAGATAAGAGGTATTAGAATTTTCGTATGTTTGACTAACAGCTTGTTTTGTTGAACTTGAATTTGATTCTAGGTATCAGTGCCAAGGTTCGATTTGATAGCTTCAAATAAATTGAGCATTGAGTAGAAAGTTAATAAAAAATATATTTTCTGTTATGTCCCAATGAGTACAAAAATTATATTTCTGACGTTTCGTGACTTAATGTAAATAAATAGGTGAAATAAATTTACACAAGTTTAAATGGTACAAAATGCAGAATGTTTTTATTACAATCAAACTTATAATAGGTCTTACTATGTCAATGTCAAGTTATTCTTGGTCAAGGTGAATTTGTATGACTAGTCACTGTATTAATTCGTGCATCAGAATGTGGGTATGAAAAGTGAAAAATGTATACATTTGTAGTATGAACTAGTGGGGTTAGAATTAGGTATGTGTATGTAGATTCTGTAGAAAATAAGTAAGGTCAAATTTGGTTGTTTGGATAAACAGTCCAGGTTGGATGAATATTCAAGCCTTCTTTCCTATTGATGGCAGAAGTACTAAGCATTATGTGAAACGCTTCGGCTACTCGCATCTCTTTATATTTGGGAAAGCCTTTCTGAAATATATTGATATTTTTAATGTCAATTTAGTGTTTACTGAAAGTAACATGTACTGCTATTGATGATTTAATCTACAGGATTATTAGGTCTTTTTGTATAACTTAAGTGTTTCCTGTCACGAATCGATATCTCATAGGAAGATTCTCCAATATATAACACATCACAATCGACACAACCTAACTTGTAGACACAATTTTGTGGGTAAGTGAACGGGATCTTATCTTTTATTCTAACTACAGCGTTTCTTAGTGTTAGTTGTCTTATGGAATGCTTTAATTTTGTACGTTTTCGTCTGGCTACCATTAGAACTCCTTTTAATTAAACAGTTCAAGAAAGGTAGTTCACTATGTTCATCTTCCTTTTCAAAAGCGAATTTAATGTGTTCTGAGAGTGTGTTTATGTGTTTTGAAAAAATTTTCTAAAAGAAGTCTTTTTATAATTACAAACGTGTCGTCTACATATCCGAGCCAGATGCGTGGTCTGATGGTGCTGGCAAAAATTAGCGACCCAATATAAGACATAAATAAATTTGTAACAATCGGAGATACTGGAGATCCAATAGCTATTCCACTCGTTTGTTTATATAAAGCCATTTTGAAAGTGAAAAGTATTGATGTCAAAAGTACAGTTTCTATTGGATTCAGTTTATTATCTAAAAGATGGTGCAAGTTTTACGATTGCACCACACAGTCCAGAGACTGTAGCTCCACGCCAATCACCTTCATGAACTACAAATCTACTGGACATTGAATCTAATTAATTTGACTGAATGCTTGTTATTTATGTTTTTCCTTCATTTTCAGTCACATGATTTTGTCTTTATGTTGAGTAGTAAAGCTGGTGGCTGTGGTCTTAATTTAATTGGTGCTAACCGTCTTGTCATGTTTGATCCTGATTGGAATCCAGCTAATGATGACCAAGCAATGGCACGTGTATGGCGCGATGGTCAGAAGAAACAGTGCTACATTTATCGTCTTATTTCGGTAGGCTTTTATCGTTTATTAACACGCTTGAACTAGTTATTACGTTATTTTATTATATTGGGTGGAAGATGGTGCTATGTCATACTGGTGCACTGCCATTCTAACCAACATTTTGTTGTCATAGAATATTTTAACTGGATGAGTATAGTGCTATAACATTAGAAGCATATTAGTATAAGCGGTTTTTAATAAATTGTTGAGGTTTGTTCCTTGTATCGCGGACTAACTTTGATTAAACAACTATTGAAAACCACAAAGCAGTGGTTAGCTGTTTGATCCTACTATAGGACTGTTATGCATCTCGCATCTATGGCCCCGTCGGAGACCTGAAAGTCTAGTCATGGTCATTTTGTGATGTAAACTGTAAAATGTGGGAAGTAATTGTTTTTATCTGAGACTTGCACATCTATTCAGTTATATCAGTATTCTGTATTGAATATCTTTTCAAATAAAACTCGTTATTCATTTTTTACTTTTACAATTGTCATGAAATTTTAGACAGGCACCATTGAAGAGAAGATGCTTCAACGCCAAGCGCATAAAAAAGCTCTTAGCAGTTGTGTAGTTGATCAACAGGAAGAAGTCGAACGTCACTTTAGTCTCGATGATTTGAGAGAGCTTTTCATGTACCATTCTGAGACGTTATCGGATACTCATGATAGGTTGGTTCAATTAATATTATTTATAAACTTGGACTATTTTGTCATTTTTAAACGTATCGTATTCATTGTATTGTGCACTTTTACCTCTAGCTCAATCCAAAATATAGAGGGTGTTGTGGTGCTGGTGTTTACACATATCTACTGTAATCTTTAATAAGTGCTGTACTTGGAATTTGTATAGAGGGTATGGTTACTACGACGGATCCTCCAGAGGCCCTAAAAGAGCCGAAATGTTTCCATCCAATCAGAACGTGATGAAGCTTTCTAGAATATCAAACTTTCGAAACCTAATTTTTCGTGTATCATATATTAAAATCTATCTTTTCAGACTTGATCATTTTTGCACACAGAATATGTTTGGGTATGCCACTTCTGTTGTGTTAACTTATATTCCTTAATCTATTAGCCGCAATTCATTTTTATGTGTAATCTTCCCCTTTGATTTTTGTTTGACCACATAAACCGTTAGTTATGTGTGGTCAAATAAAACCGTTAGTTTACTTGGAAAGATAGGGACGCTCGTCGTTGCCTGTTCGTCGTCTCTGTCTACTCTCCCACTGACTGCAGCTCAGATGATGTAAAAGATGAGTTATACAGAAAGCTTTCCGTCCTTCTCCGAAAAGCTAGGCGTTCAAATGTAGTAATAGTGGCTGGTGACTTTAATGCTCAAGTAGGTAAACTAAGCGAAAGGGAAAGATACCTGGGTGAATCCTATGGTGTCGCGGCTCAAAGAACAGATAACGGCGACCGTCTGTTGCAGCTATGCTCAGATAACCTCCTGTTTCTTGCGAACACTAACTTTAAGCATAAGGAAAAACATCTTTTAACATGGCAACCCCCTAATTCGTCCCAACGCTGGACCCGAATAGATCACATCGCTATCAGCCACCGATGGAGGGGCTCGATAGAAGACTGTCGCAGGCAACTGTTCAGACTTGTTAAGGAAACCGGTATTAGGAACCCAACTACTAGCGCAACAATCTCAGAGAAAGACGGACATATTATTCTCAATCCAGGAGATTGGATCGATGGGCAGAACACTTTAGGAATCAGTTCAACTGGCCTTCAGCCACACTTCGGTTTCCCACGATCTCCAATCTACCTGAATGGCAAGTTAATGTGAGTCCTCCGACTCTTTACCAAGTTGGAAAAGCTATAGGAAATCTGGAGCGAGGGAGAGCAGCAGGCCCTGACAGGTTTACCCCTGAGATTTTTAAGGATGGCGGTCCAGTATTAGCAGTGAGATTAACTGAGGTCTTAGGTAGAATCTGGGAACTGGACGTAATCCCATTTGACTGGTCTCAATCACTGATTGTACCAGTCTATAAGAAAGGACAAAAGTCCTTCTGTGACAATCACAGGAATTATTTGACTAATATAGTGTCTAAAATATTAGCTTCAATAATACTTCGACGTCTAACCAAAGCTCTTGAAGAGCAGACTAGAGAAAACCAGGCTGGTTTTCGACCTGGACGTGGTTGTATTGATCAAATATTCACACTACGTCAGGTCCTAGAACATAGACACACATTCAGACGCCCCACAATGATAGTATTTCTCGACCTTAAGGCGGCATTTGACTTTGTTGATCGTGAGGTTCTACGGCAGTGTTTGTCACTGAAGGGAGTACCAAAGAAGTACATTAATCTTATGAAGGCTCTCTACTCGAACACAACTGGTCGAGTGAGAGCTTATGGTGAACTGTCATCAGAATTGATTACCTCAAGTGGTGTTCGTCAGGGCTGTCCACTCTCTCCATTCTTGTTTAACTATGTTGTTGACGTCCTTTTAGAGATGACATTTTCCTCATCTAAATTTCTAGGAGTTGAACTTCTACCGGGCGATTCACTTGTTGACTTAGAGTATGCCGATGACAGTTCTATTTGGTGAAGACGCTGACAAAATGCAGAGTCTGCTGACCACTCTAAGCAACAATGCAGGCATGTTCGGCATGCGATTTTCTCCCTCGAAATGCAAAGTGTTGCTTCAGGATTGGGTTGCGTCGACACCCGAACTAGTGATAGGGAGTGAAGTAGTTGAGCGTGTCTACCGCTTCACTTATCTTGGAAGTCTCATCAGCCCTCGTGGTCTGGTGTGTGACGAAATCTCAGCACGGATACAAAAGGCTCGACTAGCTTTTGCCAACTTGCGTCATTTGTGGCGTAGGCGAGATATCTGTCTATCAACAAAAGGACGGGTTTACTGCTCAGCAGTTCGTTCTGTCCTACTTTATGGCAGTGAAACATGGCCAGTAAGAGTAGAGGATAATCGTAGGTTACTAGTATTTGATCGTAGGTGTCTTTGAAACACTGCCCGTATATTCTGGGACCACCGAGTAAGCAACTCAGTTGTTAGGAAACGGGTACTAGGTAAGGATGACAAATCAATTGATGAAGTAGTGAAACTTAATCAGTTGAGATGGTTGGGACATGTGTTGCGCATGCCCGACCACCGACTGCCCCGACGTGCGATGTTTTATGGTGTAGGAGTAGGTTGGAAGGAAGCTAGGGGCGGCCAGACCAAAACATGGCACAAATCCATGAAGTCACTGACAAGTGGACTGAGCCATGTTGGTAGATGTAGACTACTTGGTTGGGGACAGCGAGATGATAGCAACCGATGGTTAGAGACCTTGAATGACATGACTAAAAATCATTTGCAATGGCGCAGCTGCATCCACTCTCTGTGTTCTCTCAAATTCTAATCTTCTGAATTCTCCATGTCCTTTATTTTCTTTCCAAATATATTCCACTGGACTATACTCCTTAAATAACATCATCAAACCCTAATGTTCCCTATCACTACCTCTTCCACTATGGGATTTGAATTGATAACTGAATCTCTGTGCTAATGTGGTATGGCAACTCGAACTGATGTACGTACGTACGAAGTTCCACGTTGTTACTGACTGACTGAAGCGTTAGTTATCGTTAGTAGCCTAGTTTTCTTATGCACCAAAATTCTTTAGTTTATATCAATACCCGGTCTTTAGACCGTCATTGAAAATTTGGAAGCACTGAAATGCCGTTTCGTTTTGTTATGGGACTCTTTAACGGTGCACATCTATGACCCTGTTGTGACCAGTTGAGTTCAACCATGTTGATATATGGGACAGTTATCTACTACAGGCGATGCATGTGAGTTGTGCTATATCCTTAGTTGATTGGAATTGTGTATTAACACTCCAATTTAGTGGTTTAAACATTAATCATCCGTGTGTAAGACTGAGAGTCCTAGGTTCGACCCCCTGTTTAGGGGGTGGTGGGTGCGCACTTCTTAAGAGTTTCATTCCAGGAAGTGACGACTGCCCATTGCTTCCAGATTCTAGACTGTGGTCTAACCAATACTCAGTCCATGTAAAAACTGTATTCTACACAAATCCTCAATATTAATAGTATTTAATTGACCAACAATTTTTCACTACTATTTGTGATGTCTAATTCTGCATTCCTTTTGACTTAACGAATTGTTATGTCATGGAAACTTCGTTTACACTTTCAATAGGTAGACTTATGTAATTGGTGGCTCCATTATTCGTCGTAACTGTAGGTTTCTTGAATGTGTGAGTATGAACAAATGGAAATCTGTGTTTTAGGATAAATTAGTTATTACTAACATTATTGTGAGGTCGTCATACATTAATTAGCTGTCCAAAAATCAACTTGTCGAGTATCGTATTCATCTTTGTCCCAATGGTTTGATGCCGACTACAAAATTTAGTGCTAATAAAAACCATCAAAGAGAAATGTATTTCAATATTGTTTTACTCGGAAGTATATTAACAATTTTTGTAATGAATATTGCATAGTAATAAGTAGTTAATATTTTATCTATGAGAGATTTTCTAATCAAAGAATTATCTGTCAAATTTATCAACTTCAATATTCTTGAGCTTCTTACACTACCGGAAGTACAGTTTTTTTAATTATGTTTCAGATTCAAATGTCGTCGTTGTGTCAATTCTGTACAGATAAAGCCTCCACCGGAAGGAACAGACTGTAATTCAGATTTTTCCCAATGGAATCATTGTTACACGAAAAAGACTTTGAATGATTCAGTACTGAAAGCAACTTGGGATACTGGGTGCATATCATTTGTATTTTGGCATTATTCCCATGAAGAACAACGTAAAACTGTGTAGTATTTCTGTTTTGGTTGGTTGTAACTTGTGATTGATCTTCTTGATTTTTTATTGGTTCTCTTATGGTGAATTCGATTTGCAAAATTTTCTTGTCTTTGTATTCAGTCGGAAGACACTAGGACTCTTTCTGTACTTCTTTTACAATACATGTGTTTTGCTTATTTCAGCTTTCATAACTTTATCTATTCAAAGAGCGATTCGGGAAAGTTTGCCACACATCGAATGTTGGTTAAGTTGGAATTTCACTCCGAATATGTGTTGAGGTATTATGACTGCTGACTCGATGCGGTTTAAAGGAGTATACAAATTAAATACTAGAGCGCTATGCACCACGGGCTAGATTATATTGATAGGTTTTTTCTAAATGAGCAAACTGTATAGGTTAATTGTTTGGGTTCTGTATGGCAATTAAAAGGTACGCAGTTAACTACTGGCGATCTTTATCAAACGATTGTCGTAAAAATGGTAGGAGTCTATTATGACCATAAAATCATCGCGGGTAAACAAAAATTTTATACAACAATTTGACTTTGGCTAATTTATTGATTTAATCTTCGTCCTCCAACACAAACAGATGGTTATAATTAGTGCTTTTCTGGACCCGTCATTGGCTGATACTAAAGTCTGTCGGGAATGTGAATGGGGTTGTCCTCCAAACCTAGATTTATTTCTCGACACAAGATGGTATGGTATCTTTCACGTGTTAGTAAGTTTAATGTGCTATTTATTATTTATTTGAACACATAAATGTTGGTACAAGGGGGCACCAGATATATATGCGCCACACAAAATAATGATAATTTGAAGAGAAGGAGAAAAAAAGTAATGAACCTAGGGAATTATAAAAAAAAGAAAGAGAGAGGACAATAATGGGGGAAACGGAAAGGTACAATCAGAAGAAATCTTTCAGTTTAGGAAGAAGCGACCATTCTTTACGAAGAAAGTAAAACAAGGTTACAGCAGGATCGCCATTGGCTTCTATTCTGAGCCATATCTGATAACGTCTCTAGCCACTGTGTTACACCATCTCTCGGACCCCAGCCAGGGAGTCGTGAAGGGCCAACAGAAGCTAGCCTTTTGCAGATTTCTTTCATACCACGACATCACGTCATACACTGACCACCTCTCCGCTTTTTCCAACCGATCCCAGAGTCGGCAAATAATGCACGACGTGAAATTCTCTGGGACGACATTCGTAGAACGTGTCCAAGTCACCGAAGTCGGTGTTTTAAGATGGTGACACCAATTGGACCATCGTCTTTGTGCCTGAGCACACGATGCCGAACCTTTGCATTACTAACATAGTGTTATCACTGAATGTTATCAATCATTCGGAGACAGCGATGATCGAACACAGAGAGTCGTCTAACATCCTCAACTCGGAGAGGCCAGGTTTCACAAGCATAGAGCAAAGCTGCTCTCACCGACGCGTTGTAGATCCGACCTTTTACAGCCAGACTAACATCACGAAGGCGCCAAAGATGGCCCAGATTGGCATAAGCCGCTCTGGCTTTCACTATACGTGCATTGATCCCATCACTCACGCCACCACCAGCACTTATTCAGCTAGCTAGATACACGAGCTTCTCGACTGCTCCTATCTGCTCACCATCCACAGTGAGTACAGGATTAGAATCTTGCCAGTCTTGTAGAAGTACTTTTAACTTCGAAGGTGCAAAGCACATGCCGTACCTACGGACATTGATTGCCAACTGATTAATTGCGGATTGCATAACTTTGGCATTCTCGCATAGTAAGACCATATCCGCATACTCAAGGTCGAGAAGTCTTTCTCCAGGCGACAGATCTACACCACCATTACTTAAGCCCATCCGAGCTGTTTCCAGAATGTCATCGATGGCAAAGTTGAAGAGGAATGATTTTCCTTAGAGAAATAATAACTAACTTCTGACTTATTCATATAATCTGTCATGCCCTAATTCAATAGACTTTGAAAGCACACTCCTTTGGCACATTTCTGCACAGCTTCTTTAGCCACTGTGAATTCGAACTGTACTGGGCGCCTAATTTTTCGCGTATATTATTGTAAAGGAAAGGCTAAAAATTTGTTCTGGACAGCCATATTTAATGACACCGTCAACAATGTTCTTCAAACTATGTACATCATAGACTGTGTCCCCTACCGCAACAAATTTCGTGTCTCAATAGATAGCTATTCAAACTATCGCAAATACTGTTGGAGAAGATTGTGTGCAACTTTGGTTGTACCAATAATTAAACTGATAATAAGAGATGTTGAAAGTTTCTGCACAGTGATAATGGTAACTTACTACGTAGAACTAGAGGACCTAAGCACAATAAAAATAGCCTGCATTCAGCTGCGATCCGAACGAAAACATTAAGCATTTCCTTTGGAAGTCCGAAGTCGTGTGTTGTCTACAACACTACAGCTGCACTTATGGACGCGCAAGTAGAATGGTCCATTCGTATGGCTGCTTGGCTTTTCGTAAAAGGGTTAAAGCCGTACAAGGCAAACATAAATGGAATTATATATTAAATAGTGCTACTTGATATGATGACCTTAGTAACTTAAGAAAGAATATTGCTTTTAAGTAATTAACCTAATAAAGCATGTTAGGGCTAGGACGTATTTAGTTGTTCATTAGCAACTAACTAGGAGAAAACGTGAACACGATATATAACGATATTTAGATAATTCGATAAGATTCCTCTATTTGTCGCTTGTTATCTTATTTTGCTATATGTAGGTTTGAAGGTTTGTATAAAACTCATAAAAACATTATAACGAAGCTATCTACTAATAATACAAAACTGACCAGTTACTTTCCAAACTAAAAAAAATTGACTGCTTTTCAACCTATTTTAATCCTTACAAATGTAAATACAATAAGATTTTGTAGGCCTTAATTTCATTATATTTGTCTACTGGGGCTTAACAACAATCTACAAAAGTATACAGTCACTAATAATTATTACTGATGGATTGGTTTTCAGTTTTATTCCAAAATTATTGGGATTAAAATTACGTTAAAAAATCTAACTGGGCAGCCCAATCAGTCTCTCATCTTTAGTTCAACGGAGTGTGGAATAATAATAGCGAAGAAAGAATTGTAATCTACGACATATTGATATTAGGAAAGCAAATAATTTTTACACAAATCTCGTATATTTTGGAGGTTCCGTGGATGATTCCCAATTTAAAGGAACTGTTCCTGACCTATCAACCAGAAACGCCATAAAACCATTCAAAAACCAATTTGACGTTTTCAAAAGAGGGTTTATTTTCTCAGCACCCTTTTAAACCCGTGCTGGTTGTTTTAGTCTTGCAAATCTATTGGAAATTTCGATAATGATCATAATTGTTTGCTAAGCTTCCATCAAAAGTAAGATAAAACCATCTTGTACTGGCCATCAATTCCAGTTGTCTTGGAAACAGCATCTAGAAAGCCAATGCTCCTTGCACAGCTCAAAGCAGTAGTTATACGATTCAAGGTTTCCAGTCATGATTGATCCAGTTTCTCAGAATACCCTCCATAAATTATTTGACAAAGTCAATCAAACGCAATATAGAGCTTCACACATGTGCAGATGTTGCTTAATCATCCTTTATTATTTATTTGAACACATAAATATTGGTACAAGAGGGCACCAAATATATATGCGCCACACAAAACTATGAGAATGGGGAGAAAGAGAAAAAAGGTAAGGACCGTAGAAGAAAAAAAGAACAATAACGACCAGATTAGTGTAAGGTAGTGTAATGGTAGTAATAATGGGGGAAACAAAAAGGTACAAACCGAAGAAATCTTTCAGTTAAGGAAGAAGCAACCACTTTTTATGAAGAAAGTAAAACAAGGTTACAGCAGGATCGCCATTGGCTTCTATTCTGAGCCATATCTGATAACGTCTCTAGCCACTGTGTTACACCATCTCTCGGACCCCAGCCAGGGAGTCGTGAAGGGCCAACAGAAGCTAGCCTTTTGCAGATTTCTTTCATACCACGACATCACGTCATACACTGACCACCTCTCCGCTTTTTCCAACCGATCCCAGAGTCGGCAAATAATGCACGACGTGAAATTCTCTGGGACGACATTCGTAGAACGTGTCCAAGTCACCGAAGTCGGTGTTTTAAGATGGTGACACCAATTGGACCATCGTCTTTGTGCCTGAGCACACGATGCCGAACCTTTGCATTACTAACATAGTGTTATCACTGAATGTTATCAATCATTCGGAGACAGCGATGATCGAACACAGAGAGTCGTCTAACATCCTCAACTCGGAGAGGCCAGGTTTCACAAGCATAGAGCAAAGCTGCTCTCACCGACGCGTTGTAGATCCGACCTTTTACAGCCAGACTAACATCACGAAGGCGCCAAAGATGGCCCAGATTGGCATAAGCCGCTCTGGCTTTCACTATACGTGCATTGATCCCATCACTCACGCCACCACCAGCCCTTATTCAGCTAGCTAGATACACGAGCTTCTCGACTGCTCCTATCTGCTCACCATCCACAGTGAGTACAGGATTAGAATCTTGCCAGTCTTGTAGAAGTACTTTTAACTTCGAAGGTGCAAAGCACATGCCGTACCTACGGACATTGATTGCCAACTGATTAATTGCGGATTGCATAACTTTGGCATTCTCGCATAGTAAGACCATATCCGCATACTCAAGGTCGAGAAGTCTTTCTCCAGGCGACAGATCTACACCACCATTACTTAAGCCCATCCGAGCTGTTTCCAGAATGTCATCGATGGCAAAGTTGAAGAGGAATGGTGAGATTGGGCAACCCTGTCTAACTCCACTGCTTGAATGGAATAATGGAGAAAGGTGGTTGTATGCCCTCACGCTGCCTGAGGTGTTTGTATATAGGGCTTTTAGGATGTTGATAAATTTCTAGGGCACACCCTTCCTTGATAGACACTCCTAGATAACAGTCCTATCCAACGAATCGAAGGCTGCCCTGGTGTCAAGATACACTACGATTGTTGGCTTTTGATAAATATGGCGGTGTTCTAACACTTGGCGGAGGGTGAAGGTATGATCAATACATCCTCGACCGGAACGAAACCCAGCCTGCTCCTCACGAGTCAATACTTCTCGGGTTCTGAACAACCTACGAAGTATGACGGAAGCCAATAGCTTGGACGCAATCGAAAGTAGGCTTATCCCCCATAGTTGTTACAGGAACAACGTGAACCCTTTTTAAAGATAGGGACAACTATCGACTCATTCCATGAACTTGGTACACTCTCTAGTTTCCAGACCTTTGTAAACAACGCCGTCAGTCCCTTAGTCAGAGAGTCACCACCATCTTTAAAAAGAGCCGGAGGTAAGCCGTCTGGGCCCGGTGATTTGTAACGTTTCAAGAGTTGGATTTCCTTGCGGACTTCCGCCTCATTTGGTGGATCAGTCGTCACCGGCCATGGAGGGCAGGACAGTCTGACTGATGTTGCCGGACAGCAGGCCAGTTGAACTACCCTTAGAAAAATTCTGCTTATCGTCCAAGACGTCGATGGATGTTAGTGATTGGTGTTCCGTCATCCTCACAGATTGTTTCGCTCACACCAGACTTCTTGCTGCCAGTGGCTCGGATGAGTTGGAAGAGCTTCCGGTAATTACCAGATGTAGCTGCTGCTTATCAGCGCGTTTCGACCATGAGGCTTCTCGGTCCTTACGCAAGCTTTGCCCGATTTCATTACGTAACATCCTTCGTCTGTGGTCAAACTCACGGTCACCCGGAGTAGACCGACGGGCTTCAATCAGTTGTAAGGGACGTTTCGCAAACCCACAACTGACTTGATTCGCCATTTTCATGGCGTCATGCAATTGCAACCAATGCTCATCTATACTTTTCGGTGGAATGGTAGCTAACCTAGAAGCTAGCTCGGTTCTGTACTTACTGGCGACAGAAGTTGCAGCCAGCTTGCTAACATCAATCCTTTGGTGGTGGTCACTTCGTTGTCCACTGAAAAGTAAGGCAAGATTGGCGCAGACCAGAGCATGATCAGAGTCCAAATGCGTACTCCAAAAGGAGCGGCAGTCTTGTACACAACCACGCCAGCGGTAGCTAATCGCGATGTGATCAATCTGAGTCCAGGCTTGAGATGCAGAAGGGGGACGCCAGGTGGCACATCAGCGGTGACTGTGCCGAATGTTGGTGCTAGCCAGAAACAGGTTGTGGTCTTTGCATAGCTGCAGTAGACGTTCCCCGTTATCCGTCGTGCGACCAACAAGTCCCCATCGGCCACCTAAACGACTCTCTTCTGTGCCTAGACTCCCGACCTGAGCATTCAAGTCTCCTCCTAGTGCTACAATATCTGTCGAACGCACTTTCTGGAGAAGAACAGTTAACTGGTGGTAGAACTCATTCTTGATTGCATCCGGGCTGCAATCCGTCGGAGCATAGGCGGAGATGACGAAAAGACATCGTTTCTCACGCCGATTTCTTCTCACTTTGATGGAACTTTCTAATCTAACAGCACATAACCGACTTTTAATGGGGATCCAGTCGACTAGTGCACAAAAACAAGCTTTTTGAAGTGACAGATGGAGAGCGAACTTGTAGTACTTCACCAGAGTCTTGAATTCGGGTCTCGGATAGACAACACACGTCAATATTAAGACTTTCTAAAGACATAGCCAGCCCTATCTGTTGTCCTGCATAAGTGTGCGAACGTTGAAGGCAGCCAGTTTGAATGGTGGACGTGGTTTCAGAAAATCTGTTTTAGTAGTCGTATTCGATGGTAACATACAATTTTCAACCAGGCAGTGACTCGAGAACGTTTAGATAGAGCCGAATTTCCACCATAGGCGAGCTGCTTTATAAGTCGAAAAATAAGAATAGATAGATTAGGAATAAAACGGAGTGAATAAATGACGTAGTAAATAATAATAACAATAGTAATAATGATAATAATAGTAATAATAATAATAGTGCGAGTTGTTTGATTGTTAATTGGAGCGAAAAGAATATTTTTCATTGGTAGACTGTTCATCAAGCTTTTTGTGTGCGGGCTGAGATACTTCCCGGGTGCCCAGACCGAAGCAGGTGGTTTTCTTAGGGAGCCACGCCCTGAGCCTTTGACCTAAAGTTCTAATCCACAAGGCAGTGGAGCATCGTAAGAAGATGCAGTCCCATGTAAGCCGGTGATCAAGAAATTGGTCCATACGCCATTTGTTTACTCAGGATACTGGAGCCAATGTGCACCATTGATTTGGGATCCAGTTATAGCGCCGGACGTTCGCTTTTCGTCCTCTCATTTTCGTAAACAACACCCCCGCCACGAGAAGGCAGTGAGTAGGACTTGCATATTACCTATTATTCTTTACTGTTCTCCATTATTCTTTCCTGGGCCTTTGAGAAAAGACTTTGCTGTACTGCGGAGATTGCTGAAGGCAGTAAGCAAGGTGTGTGTTGAATCTTTCGAGATCATAATTAATATGGTTGTGGATAGACACCTAAAGTCATGCAAACTTCTGGCAGGTGTTATTTTATCAGATACCAACCATCCCCTTCACTCATATCTTCCTCCTTGTATATCTTCTGGTAGAACGAGACGAAATTACATTAAAATCCAAGCACGCAAGCAAAAGTATAAAAGTTCTATAATATCTTACCTAGCAAATATACTCTGTGACGAACAAGTTATTAGAGTTAACCCAGTCAATAACTTACACTCTTAACATGAATCGCATTTGGAAAAGTGTACAGTTTTTCAGATTTTTTATTAACCTTTTTTGTCCTTGTTTCTGTTTTTTTGTAAAAGAAACTTGTTGAAATATTTTGTTCTGAGAATTCTATATTGTACCAAAATATAATATTGAGTAAAGCCATAAAAATAAATAAATAAATTTCTTCCTAATCTAAAACAGTTAAACCGCTTTCTTTTAGTACGAAAATAACATCAGGTATGGATTTATTAAAATTAGTAGGTTCAGTATGTCTGCTAAAAACGCCAATTAAAAAACATCACCAATTTTGGGAGCAACAATGCGGCTTAAAATAGAACACAACTTTTAATTTGGACCTATGTACAGTGAACTCATCCACAATAAAGTGCAGTTCTTTGCAATAAAATTTGAAAACATACAACAATTGTTTAATATTTCTCAGCAAATTGCTTTTTAATGGAACGTGGTAGTAAACTCCATCGCTAGCAAACTTTCGCACATTTTCACATGCTATTAGCACTTTCCTGAAAGGTACAGCCAATACTTGTACAATGAATTGAGTATTGCGTCAGCCTTCTTAATTGTTTTGCATCTACTCACTATAATTTCGAAACAGGTTTACCTACCACTGACGTCCACTGTCCTCGAAAATGTGTGAGTGCTGGTCATTACTGCACGACATTCACTACCGGCGCTAGTTATTTCCATGTCATGTGCTAATAAAATGGGTTTACTGTGCCCAGAATACATTCACAATCGTCACTCCTTTTGACTGCGAGTTTTGTGTATGCAGTCAATTCGAGGCTTTTAAGGATCTGAACTTTCATTTTATTTCACTTTCAAATGCACATTTTTCTATGACAAATGAGGACCTTAAACAAGTTCACAATCGCTCTACGTCTCTTAGCTCTTTCGCTTATGGCTACGGAATTGTAGTGTCAAACTGTCCTGAAACGATTGGTGCGTCATCTCGACAGTTGGTAAGTTTTTGCAGAAGCGGTCAGATCAAGACAATTCCAGACTTGATTTGAGTTCAGCCACACACTGTTTGATAACGTTAATCGTTCAAGTAACGAAAGTGATGCCATCGTAATGATGCATGATATGGGACAATGCTTCAATGATATTGTTATCGTGACGATTTACCAATTGGGAAAATTTAGAGAAATGCTTGAAAGGAATACATAGAGTAATAGAACTTTTGCGATTGGATAACTCTTTGTAAAGCATACGCATACTGAGTATGTCATGTCAGATGTATAAAAAATTGAGAATACCCAACTCTAAAGTATTTTTTCGTCAGATATATTTGTACTTATGAACGTAAATGTGGTGCACCGAAATCAGATCTGGTGCATCGATGCCTGACTACTGGACGTAGATGATGGCTGTGATCAAAATTCTTCCACAGAGCATGCACCTCCTCACTCGCCACCACAACCCAACCAAAGAAATCGACGTCCATCATCTATGTATGCTTAATTTCAAATGAATTTATTCTTCAGGTCTAAATATTGCTACTGCCAATCTGGATTTTCGGTCCGTGCAATAAATAGTGAGCAAAATATGGCCTCAATTAAGACCATGAACAAACATTCTTCCACAAGATATATTTCTGTCGATGCATTCAGACGACAATTTTCTTCGGGTGAACAGTTATATCGAAGACCGTCTCTGTTGAGTAATACATCATGGCGTAGTGTTCGGAGTTTGGTTTCTTGGAGATTCAACAAACAGCTTACCAAAGACGATGTTACCAAAGTGCGATCACAGTTGTACCCAGGTTGTTAAATTCACATTCTTATTAATTGAGATTGGAACTAAATGTATCAACGGGATTTTACGGTGTATCCAACCAAAAACTTAAGTAAAAGTATTTGATGAAACTCTAGACGTGTAGTGGCATTGAGCCGTAACACGAGACAAACTGGAAAATAGACATTCAACATTTAACGCTGGGAAATACCGAACAATGAAGAAAGGCGGGAACTGTGAATTGAATTAATACGAGTTAATCTTATAGAACGGCTCGACCATGCAGGCGTGGTCCCTCCTGCTAAATGTTACGTTATGTCTTATTCATATTAAATATATTGTTCCATCTCTAGCCTAAGCTTGTTCTCTATCACGTATTGGTAATTGTTACAATGCAATGAATTGGTGTAGACGATGATGTAACTTCCACGTAAGATTTTATAGATTAGGCAGTTACATCATGATAAATCTACAATTTTAGGATTAGGTCTATTATTAGAGCAGTGCTAATATTATAGTAGACCATAATTCTACAGACGTATCTCTGATTTGCTTCAGTCTCAGTAGGCAAATAATTATCTATCACATGTTGCCAGAGATGGTATGTATTGACTTGAATTATGAGACGAAAAATGTTGAGCAAATATCGAATAATAACAACTTTATCTTAAATTTTTTCACACTTCCAGTTGATAGTCTTGGGCAACTGATGATAATGAAAAAGCTTAATCATCGAAATCAATTATTTCGATGCTTCTAGATAGAAATACGTTTTTAGTTGTACCTTTTCTTCAGTTTTTCATAAACCAATTTATAAGACCGTCAACGTGTCCTTACAGTCTTATGGTAGATTGTGTGTACTGTGCAGTCTTGTGTGGTTGAGAAACATAGAGATGTTAGTTTGCGCGAATGTATAACAAAAACTCGGTTGTCTCCCACGAGATCAGTCCTCCAGACCGTTTACCCAATACTTAAGCCTTGAACTTGACATAATAAATTTTTAGGTTAAATCCGGTTCCGTTGTAATACTCAGAAATCACAGAGTAGTTGCTTTTTACGATCATTAAAGTAATTTGCTATACTTTTGTTTCAGAATATTCGAGTAACAGTGGGTGTTTAAATTTATTATTAGAAAAAGCACTGACGCGCGATAATTTATCAATTATATCTTCGAACTCCTTCATTTCTGTCTTATGATTTGACTGGCTTGGCATTCTTTGGTTGCATAGGTATTACTGGTTAAGGCGTTGTCAAGATGTCAAATACTTGCGGCATTTGTAGTGGTGGGGCCGACGTGATCTGGTACACCTATTCGGAAACTGTGAGTCTGTTTCTTGTCGGAACATCACACATTACCTTTTGATTGTTGTTTTTACACACCGTGATATCGTTTTCACATTTTCGAATATTTTTTCTCGTTCACTGGTATACTTTATATTCACCATGACGGAACAGACTCCCAAATTATTTAACATCAAAACTATTTCACCTCCCTCTCTTCAGTTAGTGCCATTTCGGTCTGAAAACGTAGGAGCTTGGTTCTGCTACGCAGAAGCTGACTTCCACAGACACTTCGTGTCAGACCCACGTGCGAAATTCTCTGCAGTAGTAAAATCACTACTGCTCGATTTTTATAGTTACATCTTACCTAGAATGTTTACTAGTGATGTCTCGGAACCTTACAAAACTTTAAAAAGGGCCATTCTTAAGAGTGGTGATCTAACTAACGGACAAAGGTTAGAATTACTCTTCAATAACGTCAATCTACAACATGGATGGGCAACAGAAATATTACTATGAATGCGAGAGGTCATTGGTCAACGGAACTTTGACGAAGACCTGTTTAGACATCCTTCCCTGTCTAAGCGTCCCCAAGAAGTGCGGCCAGTGTTTACTTTATTTTGAAACAACGCTGTAGACGAGCTCTTTGCATCTGCCGACCAGATTCTGGAGATTACCAACACTTCTAACGCTGAGGTCTATTCATTCAAAAAAGATCTCACTCGACATGAAATGACGTCGGATAATTCTACCATACTCTGGCACATTACCTTAATATTCTTCATGACCGCAGATGCTCCCAAACCCCTCGCGAAAATGACCTGTCAAGACCATGTGGAACAGGTAGCATTGATTGGTGCTTGTACCATAATCAGTACGGAAAATCTCAAAATTGATGTAAACGTTCCGTGACATACCGATAACTTTTTAAATATAACTTCAGAATTCTTCTCTTCTGACTTCTGATTTGACTGGTTTGCCATATTTTGACTATAAATGTATTACTGGTTAATGCGTTATCAAACTTTTAATACTTGTGGCATGTTTGTGTGTTTCCCAAAATAGTTTTGGTGACTTTAATTTTTTAAAAATCATACATTTAGGTGAGCTTTCTGAATCGCACTATAATAGTACATATTTGTGGTTTATACACTTGTCATGAGAAGGAGATATTAGTAGCTCAGAGGGAGTTATTATCGTCTGAGGCAGATACATAATAATTATAAACGTAAATAAAGCTCATACGCCCACTCAGTCTACTTCTTGCATAAAGATATGACAAAATGTTTAAAAACAGCGGAAATCTCATTAGAAACGACAAAAATATAAGGAATGAATCATTATCGAAACCCTGAGAAAGTCTCGGAAAAGGAAAAACAAGAAGACAGTGACTAACAACAACCGAACACGAGCAGAGAAAATCAGAGCACAAGCTGAGTACACAGAAGCAAACTAGCAAGTAAAGAAGGTTATGAAAGCCGACAAGAAGAAATACGTGGAAGAAGTAGCAATTACAGTGGAAATGGGTGCAAGAGAAGGAAATATGAGACAGCTTTATGATACAACGAAGAAACTTCCAGCGAGATATAGTAAACTAGAGCGATCGGTCAAAGAACAGAGGAACCGATGTATAAAATCTTCTGAAGGATTCTTGAATAGACCAGCTCGATTGAATTCACCGGACATCGAAGGAGCACATATAAACCATCCCATAAATATCACTCCACCAACTATCGAAGAAATCAAGATGGCCATCAGACAAATCAAGAGCGGAATAGCAGCAGAACCTGACAATACACAAGCTGAATCTCTGAAGTCAGACATAAAAGAAACTGCGAAAGCGCTTCACCTTCTATTCAGGAGGATTTGGGAGGACGAACAAGTGACGATGGTCCGGAAAGAAGAACATCTCATGAAGATATTAAAGAAAGAAAATTTCAGCGAGTGCAAGAACTAAACAGGCTTCACACTATTATCGATACCAAGAAAAGTTTTTAATAGAGTGTTGTTGATCTGGATGAAAGACTCAATAGTTGCACAGCTTCGAGACTAACAGGCTGGATTTAGTAAGGATTGTGTGCACACCAAATCACAACACTACAGATCACTGTAGAGTAATCGGTTGAATGGAACTCGTCACTACACATCAAATTAATTGACTATGAGGTGAAATTTAACTCCGCCTGGAGCCCCGTTCCGGGGGCTACTGCCGGTCCCAAGCCCGGATAAAGGAGGAGGGTTGGGCATGGGGTTAGCGACCCCATCCCGTAGAAAACCAATTCGCTAAAAAAACGCTAACCAGAAAGAATTATTCAAACCATTTAAACTCTGCCCTGGGAGTCAGAAGGTCTTCGTTTAGAAGAATTATGACGCCTCACGATGAAAGCCGAGTTTCTTCGGAAGTCACGAGGCCGATGCCCCTTCTGACAACCAGAGCAACCATTTATTTAGGTACATGGAATGCTCGCACAATGTGGGAGACTGGGAGAGTTTTCCAAATTGCTGCAGAAATGAGGAGATACAACTTAGAGGTGCTTGGGATCAGTGAAACACATTGGACGCAAGTTGGACAACAACGACTAGCTTCAGGGGAGCTGCTGTTATACTCCGGACATGAACAAGAAAATGCCCACATACACAAGGAGTTGCATTGATGCTGTCCAAACAAGCACAAAATGCACTTATAGGATGGGAATCTCATGGACCAAGGATCATCAAAGCCTCCTTCAAAACAAAGAAAACGGGGATTACAATGAACGTCATCCAATGCTACGCGCCTACCAATGACTACAATGAAGACGCTAAAGATCAATTCTACGATAGGCTGCAGTCAATCGTCGAGAAGTGCCCAACAAAAGACCTGACTATTCTAATGGGAGACCTAAATGCCAAGGTTGGAACTGACAACACCGGATATGAAGAGACCATGGGAAGACACGGACTGGGAGAAAGGAACGAAAATGGTGAGAGATTTGCAAATCTATGTGCCTTCAATAAACTGGTCATAGGCGGGACTATATTCCCACATAAACGCATACACAAAACCACATGGACTTCACCGGATCACACCACACAGAACCAAATCGACCATATCTGCATCAACAAAAAGTTCAGGAGGACGATGGAGGACGTGAGAACAAAGAGAGGAGCTGATATAGCATCAGATCATCACTTGCTGGTCGCCAAGATGAAATTGAAACTCAAGAGGCACTGGACAACGGGGAGGACAATATCACAAAAATTTAATACGGCTCTTCTTCGGGATAATGACAAACTCAATAAATTCAAGATAACCCTCAGCAATAAGTTCCAAGCCTTTCATGATCTACTCAATGGAGAAGGAACTACTATGGAGAGCAACTGGAAAGAGATAAAAGAGGCAATCATTTCAACATGTCATGAGGTTCTGGGCCAAAAGAAGCACCATCACAAGGATTGGATCACGGTCGATACACTGGATAAGATTCAAGAAAGGAGGAACAAGAAAGCAGCAATCAATACCAGTCGAACAAGAGCAGAAAAAGTCAAGGCACAGGCTGAATACACAGAAGTAAACAAGCAAGTGAAAAGGAGCATCAGAACTGACAAACGTAAATATGTGGAGGATTTGGCATTGACGGCGGAAAAGGCTGCAAGAGAAGGAAACATGAGACAACTGTATGACACGACAAAGAAACTCCCTGGAAATCACCGTAAACCAGAACGACCAGTGAAAAGCAAGGAAGGCAAGGTAATCACTAACATTGAAGAACAATGAAACAGGTGGGTAGAACACTTCAAAGAACTCTTGAATCGACGAGCCCCACTGAACCCACCCAACATCGAAGCAGCACTCACGGACCTCCCAATTGATGTTGGTCCACCAACAATTGAAGAGATCAGCATGACTATCAGACAAATCAAGAGTAGCAAAGCAGCAGGACTAGACAGCATTCCAGCAGAGGCACTGAAAGCAGACGTAGCGGCAACTGCAAGGATACTCCACATTCTCTTCAGAAAGATCTGGGATGAGGAACAGGTACCAAAAGACTGGAAAGAAGGACTTCTAGTCAAAATACCAAAGAAAGGCGATCTCAGCAACCGTGACAACTACAGGGGAATCACTCTTCTTTCAATACCAGGAAAAGTCTTCAACAGGGTATTGTTAAACAGGATGAAGGACTCCGTAGACGCCCAACTTCGAGACCAACAGGCAGGATTCCGTAAGGATAGATCGTGCACAGATCAAATCGCAACTCTACGAATCAGTGAGGAACAATCAATTGAATGGAATTCATCACTCTACATCAACATCATCGACTACGAAAAAGCATTTGATAGCGTGGACAGAACAACCCTATGGAAGCTTCGACACTACGGCGTGCCTCAGAAGATAGTCAATATCATACAGAATTCCTATGATGGATTAAACTGCAAAATCGTGCATGGAGGACAGTTGACAAAGTCGTTTGAAGTAAATACCGGTGTCAGGAAAGGTTGCTTACTCTCACCCTTTCTCTTTCTCCTGGTGATCGACTGGATCATGAAGACATCAACATCTGAAGGGAAGCACGGGATACAGTGGATAGCTAGGATGCAATTGGATGATCTAGACTTTGCAGATGATCTGGCTCTTCTATCGCATACACAACAACAAATTCAGGAGAAGACAACCAGTGTAGCTGCAGCCTCAGCAGCAATAGGTCTCAATATACACAAAGGGAAAAGCAAGATTCTTCGATACAACACAACATGTACCAATCCAATCACAATTGACGGAGAAGCTTTGGAAGATGTAAAAAACCTTTACATATTTGGGCAGTATCATCGATGAACACGGTGGATCTGATGCAGATGTGAAGGCACGGATTGGCAAAGCAAGAGCAGCATATCTACAACTGAAGAATATCTGGAACTCAAAACGACTGTTTGTCAACCAACACCAAAGTCAGAATTTTCAATACAAATGTCAAGACAGTTCTACTGTATGGGGCGGAAACCTGGAAAACTACGAAATCCATCGTCCAAAAGATACAGGTGTTTATTAACAGTTGTCTACGCAAAATACTTCAGATCCGCTGGCCGGACACTATAAGCAACAACCTACTGTGGGAGAGAACAAATCAGATCCCAGTGGAGGAAGAAATCAGGAAGAAGCGCTGGAAGTGGATAGGACACACATTGAGGAAAGCACCGAACTGCGTCACAAGACAAGCCCTCATATGGAATCCTCAAGGTCGAAGGAAGAGAGGAAGACCAAAGAATACATTACGCCGAGAAATGGAGATAGATATGAGAAAAATGAACAAGAATTGGATGGAACTAGAAAAGAAGGCCCAGGACAGAGTGGGTTGGAGAATGCTGGTCGGCGGCCTATGCTCCATTGGGAGTAACAGGCGTAAGTAAGTAAGTAAGTATGAGGTGAAATTTGGCAATGTCTGTTGTAGGGCTATATGGTGACTTCTTCAATACTATGGTGTTCCCGAAAAGAGCGTTATCATCATACGGAATTCATATGCTAAAAAGTCGTGCATGGTGGACAGCTAACAGATACATTTTAAGTAAGGACCGGAGTCAGAAAAGGCTATCTACCCCACCTCTTTCTTTTTATCTGGAGGCCGACTGGGTTATGAAAACCTCGACATCGGAGAGGAAACATGGAATACGATGGACAGCTTGGAATCAGTTAGACGATTTGGACTCCGCAGATGACCTGGCCCTTCTATCCGATACACACGAACAAATGCGGATGAAGACAACTAGTGTAGCAGAAGTTTCAACATCAGTAGGCTCCAACATCCACAAAGGAGAAAGCCAGATTGTAGTGTCATTGGGCTCGAATACAAGACAATATGGAAAATAAATGTTCAACATTTAACGCGGAAGAAAACCAACGATGGATAAGGCGGGAACAATGAGTGTGAATTAATCGGAATTGATCGGTGGCATGGCTCGGCCACGCAGGCGTGGTCCCTGCTCACTATCACCTTATATATTTTATTCATATGAAATATATTGTTCTGCTTCTAGTCTAAGCTTGTTCTCCATCATGTATTGGTAATTGTTACGATGCAGTGAGTTGGTGTAGATAATGATGTAACTTCCACGTAAGATCTTATAAATTAGGCAATTATATCATGACAAATCTACAGTTTTAGGATTAGGTCTATTATTAGAGCAGTACTAATATCCTAGTAGACCATAATTCTACAAGACCCTCGAATGCAACACGAAGAACACCAAGCCAATCACACTTGATAGAAGAACTCTGTGAGGCATCATCGATTAGCAAGGATGGTCTAATGCAGATGTAAAGGCAAGGACTGACAAAGCGAGGACAACGTTCTGACAGTTGAAGAACATATGTTAATGAAACCAACTTTTAAAAAATGTCAATTTCAGAATCTTCAATACGAACGTCAGGACAGTCTTTCTGTATGGAGCTGAAACGTGGAGACCTACCACAGCAAACTTCAGAAAAGTGTAAGTATTTATAAATACTTGTCCAAGTGAGATACTCAATATCTGTTGGCTGGATACCATCAGAAACAACCTACTGTGGTAGAGGACAAACCGTTTTCCAGCTAAAGAGGAAATTCGGAAGAGGTGCTATAAGTGGATAGGATAGACACCACGGAAATCACCAAACTGCGTCTTGAGGCAAGCGCTAACTTGGAACCCTGAAGGCTAACGGAAAAGAAGAAGACCGAAGAACCCAATGTGTCGAGAATTGGAAGCAGACATGAAATGGGTTAATGACAACTGTAAATTAGTGGAAGGTATTGACCAGGACATGGTTAGATGAAGAATACTAGTGGGCGGTCTATGCTCCTCCACGAGGGGTGACATGCGTTAGCAAGTAAATATAATAGTATCTTAACATGTTGCGCAACTTTGGTAGCCTGAACAACGGAGCAATTTTTATGACTTTATGTGAATTATGTGCACAGACAAAGATTCACGCCATTATCATAGCATCAGTTGGGGGCTGTACACCCCTCAGTCACAGCCTATGCCCTCCATGATGATCGCATGAGCAGTACAAACTGTTTATCATCTTTAGAAAATTGATTTATCTGAAAGCGTCGTACAGCACCCTGTCACCTATATTTGTCTTACATAAGCCTTGTTGATTTTAACGCCCTATAATCACTTCATGCGAATCGATCTCCATATTATCCCAAACTTGATACTTGCAAATGACTTGTATACACTATCAACCAGCATGTATGAATATATATATATAATCGGTCTACCGCACACTACAACCTTGAGTCAATAGTATGGCACTCACGGATGTACACATGTTTTACGAATTACTGTCAGCTATCTGTTTGAAAGTTACGTAATTATCAGTATTTTCACGTAATCAAAAGATTTACCATAACAGTTTATATGTTTTAGTAGTACTGATCAATCCAATCGCGGTGAAGAAATAGCGAGACCCATTAAATCTTTCCGCAACTAAATAAACTGTAAAAAACTGGAACAAACCGGGACCCTAGTCGGAATTATTCGTCTCCGCTGTTAGTAAAAATCTGAATAGAGGCTCATGAAACAATATATTTCTTATAACTTGTTTCTTATTGCCCTATTAACATACATCGTAATTATACCGCCAATTGGAGAGCAGTGAATTATCGACCGGACCAATGACGCATAAAGCCCGTACGAGTAGTCTAGAGTCTTTGTCGGTCCTGCTTAGCCCTGCCTGTTAAGTCCAGAACACGTATTTTAAACATACTGGGTTGTATACGAACCAAACAGACCACATCGCTCTATAAGATAGAAAAGAACATTTGTACAAGATCTAGCCAAAAGTGGCTGTGAATGTGGGGAACTGGAATTAATAGACTGGATATAACTCAAGAGCGGTAAATCGTATAATAATAATCTATGAGTCAAGATAAAGCTTTTAATAAGAGCAACATGAATATGCATATTTTAGCTACTTAATAATCATACAATAAAAATATATGTTTTGTATTTGTCTGATAGGCATCTGTTATCCCTAACCTAAACGTGGATAGGTAGGCTGTTCGGTACTCTGTGACTTGACTCCCGGATGATTCAACTAGGGCCTGGTGATATTTCACTTGTCCAACGGAGTTAAACATAAAATTTATATTTTCAGGGAAACTAAATCATAAGATGAAAAATACCAGCAGATAACAAAGAAGAACTGTCGGTGTGATTTAATTGGGGGATGCTGTTTTTAGTGTTCATCATAAGCAAAACCATTGTGACAAATGAGGAATAAGTTGTTACAGGTTGGAAGGCACACTGCACTCGGTTGGAAATAGGAGTTAGTGAACTGAAAATAACTAAGTAGACTCGCCATATACATATGCAATATTCCGAGATATATTCATAGTGTACAACAGAGTTTCTTCAGCTAGCAGTGTCAGCGTACTAAAATTTAATAATGTCTTTAGTGTAGTTTGAATGGTACAGACAAAAGACAAGCACATGACAATACAACAGGCAATTAGTGGAAGTCAATGAGGACGAATTAAATAAATGAAAAGGAGGAATAAGGAAAAAAGTACAAATGTTGACTCATTGTTGTTATTGGCGAATCCTCTCCATCCATATCTCCTTATTTGCCGGTATCTAGTAGCCTCATAATAATTTTCTAAGAACCTTCGAATTCACCAATTACAATGGAGCGGTGTTTCGAATTTTACTTCATCGAACTAAGTCATATTATTATCAGAAGGGGTTTTGTGGAGATTGTAGTAATTTCAATGATTAAGATCATGAGTCAGTTGAAGCTAGACCACCATAGAAAACCTGAAAGCGCTGGACGGCCGTTTCGTCCTATTATGCGCACTGCTGAGGAGTCCCATAATAGGACGAAACGGCCGTTCAGTGCTTCCAGGTTTTCCATGGTGGTCTAGCTTCAACCGACTCGTGATCTTAATCATTACGTCATATTAGTTAATCGAAATATTCCCAACACTGTTAGAGTAGCTTTAAGCGAAAAGCACGTTTTTAGTCACCAACAAGTGACAAATTTATCACTTGACCGAGTGTGTTAGTTCTGTAAACAAATGAGTATATCTGCTCCTGTGTTGTTTTAATTTTTCAAGTATAGTTTATACAATTTGACCTCATAAGTGTGATAAACTGAATTTTGTGGATCTATCGCGCAAAATACAGTGATGTCCGACAAGGATTTCTCCTTACAAAAGACTTTGCCTATCAGTGTAAGGTTCATATTTCAATGTTTTTGATAACGTCGTGTATTGTGTTTTCTTGAGAGTATGTCAATATTCCAAATCTGATTACATCCGTTCCTGTATTATCAGGGTATTTGTAAATGTTCATTCAGTTACGTGTTTCCTATTCATTTTATTTGCTCAGAAATGCTATGTAAAACGTTTTTGTTTTTGTCGAGGTAATTTTTCGTGACTCTGATTCGTACTTAACTCTTCGGAAGTACATATTCGTTGGGAAACCTGTGTCATGCAAGTGTATAATGCACACGGTGGATATTACGTAGCAAGACTTGGTGTCTACCCTTCATATAAATTGTTCAAGAAAAGACATAGGGATTTTGAGCATATACTGGAAAACTACTCACGTGACATATGTTTTATCTTTGAGAAAACACTTCGAAAACCGCATGTGATATCAGATCCATTTTTCGAACACTTTACCCTCATTGGAACGAGTTGTTTGTGCGTGAAATAATGACAATCAGACCTATGGGCAATGGGATTATTGTTCACCTATCTCTTAATTGGATTTGTGTAATACACAGATTAGAAGTATGGTATTACCTTAACAACCCGTGCATACTCAAATGACTGTTGATTGATAGAAAAAAACAAAGTTCAAGATGAAGCGGAACTCACGTCCACATGCGCACGTAAAAAAAGACGAGCTTGTCAAATTAGATAGCAAGGAATTAGAAGGTTGACGTTTCTAAAGCTTGAATTTTTTAAAATACCTTCGTTTCCTGACCGGAAACGTTAGGCTGGCTGGAATTATAAAAACAATAAGGTTAAAGACTTGTGTTGAAAACTAGTCTTATTATGTAAATAATATTTTTTCACTAACTTTACCGTCACATGGCTTATACTATCTCAGTTTTAAACGAAAAGCCGGTAGTAATTCGTTCGTGTAGTAGGTTAATCTGAATCATTAGAGCCCATTTATCCATTATGCAATGGCAAAAACATTCAGAGACGACACTATACAATGGCCTCTTAATCTTGCTTTTATGACGAAAAGGCGATGTTTTATGGTAAAATGTGCATTAACGTGTGATTTATCGGTAGGTAATTCATACGTTGCTACCACTATGCAACGACTCATCTACTGACTGTCGCTCTGGAAGTTTTAATATAAATTCATTTCATCTATAAACTATTAGGTTAAAAAATAATTGTTTTAGAAGTTCAGTCTTACTTGGATTGAGATTGGACATCCCACTACCATTAGTATTGAAACGTCATGGTGGTGGCAGTGATAAATCCCCATTTCTATAGAAGACTATCGACTTTATTTTAAACATCTAGTTTTTTTTGTTATTTAAGTGATGATAAGAGCATTATCATCACACTCTTTCCACCAAAAATCTGTTTATTATGTGGTGTATATTGTACTCTATTGTTAGTGAAGAACTTTTCATACTCAATTAATTTTAGTCTTAATAGTTAACAGATGATTGTGTTTAGATTACTCAAAGTTTGAAGAAGCTTTAATAAAGTGTTATGATCCTCTCTAAAAGTGTATTCGACATAATGACCTGAAGAATTTTGATGGCCGTAACACTTCGTTAGCAGTAAAACGATAAGAGCCTTTAAGACAGTAACAGGAAAGCATGAAACTATCGCTAATTTATAAGTCACACCATCGGTCAGAAGAATAGTGTCTAATTTGGTGGTGAAATATTACTTTCGTTTTTCAAGGCAGTTTTCATTTTTTCGGAAGCTTAATGTAAAGTGTGATTTTCTAAGTATCAATTAGACTAGCACGCCAAAATTACGTTGACCAGTCAGTACGCTCTTCCCAGCCAAGACTTATTGCGATTCGTTTTTTGGGATGAACATATTTTGTACGATAAAGCTGAATGATCAAGTGGTTATTAATCTAATTAATGTGTTTTTATCACTTTCCCCTTAAAATGAACATAAACATATCATGAAGAATCATGAAGGAATCTCCCTGATCATGAAGTAAATCACCACTACAATCATATTTTTTCCATTTGAAAGGAAACTCAGGACGCGATTGTTTAGCTTTACTCAGGGTACATTATCTGAACATGCCTGGGTTTGTATTGTTCTTGTTTGAGTCCTATAACTTACATATCTCGTGCACATCCAATTTGTTCATCACAAGCATGTGCTGAAAATGAGTACTCATAGGTAGTTATTAAAATTGATGCAGTGCTATTCTGACTGCAAACGCTTTTCTAACTAGCTTTGTCGTCCAGTAGCTGGCTAATTCAACTACTCAGTTTCGAGCCTTGGAAAATGAGAATGTATAAGATTACACGATACAAGTCATTTTAACGCCCAAATCTAAGCACTGAATTACTTAATGATTTTTCAACATCACTTAAGTTAAAAACATAGACATGTTAGTTATCACTACTCTAAGTAAACATAGCTACTTTAAAAAAGTATTGGTAACGCACAGGAAAATTAGGCTGTGGATCAAACTAAACTCCATAAAACAGAATAAATTTCAATTTGCCGTTACTATTATTATTTCATTTGTTTTCTTCGTATCGTTGCCTCCTTATTATCTTCTAGTATGTTTATTAACAGTGTTTTCATTCGAATGTTGCATGAATCTTTTACAATCTAATTAGATCATAACAACTTTCATTCCATTATTTGACATAAATTAGTAGTATATAATTTAAAACCTAAGCACTAAACCACCATATAAAATTTCAGTATGGCCAAATTACTCTATCTCTGCAGTAATAAGTTCAAAGTGGATTGTTATTGTTTTCAAAGCTCTGAAATATTAGGTCGTTCTATCAGTTTATTGAAAAAATAGGGGAAGAAATATTACTTATTCAACTTTTTACACCACATGAGGGTGATCAGTTGTTTGCTTTTTTATTTGTTTAAAACCAGATGATATTCTTCAGATGCTAGTTTTCCTCTTTACACATAAGTGAATCATTAATTGTGTCTAAGAACTGCAAAGTTGAGTAATCCCTACTCGTATAGATTAACATTTAGTTGCGCCACTTCTGTACAGAGATTTACCTAAGCGCGTATCACACATGAAAGTACACAATAGATTGTTTATGCTTTTACAAGGCAAATACTAGCTAGAATCAAAAACCACTCCGTTAGTTGATAAGTTTAGTGACGATATTCGAAATGTTCGCTTCTATATGTTTATCCGGAAATAAATATAAGGGTCATGAAATAACAAGTTATCAAATTTAATTTTTCTCTGTTTACAACTTTACATAAGCTTCCTAGTTTAAATTTTGCATAATGTTTTCGTTTTTGTTTCAAAGAAAATAAGACCGTTACTAGACTTATGACATCCTTTATTTAATAGACAAATACGACTGTATAGCTTCAGTAAATGATAACCTTGAAAAAATACTTTTCTCAGGGTAGTTTTAACGGTTTTTGATCGATGATTTCCGTATTTTTCTTGAAAATATGATGTGGATTTGAATTTCAATGCAGTATTGACAACGATAAGCTACTGATAACTATTTTTCACACCGATTCTGTATAATTTTAAAGGAAAAGTGTCATTTTAATTTTTCGGATTTTATTAAAACTTGATGAAATTTTCTTCACTTTTGTTGGATATGGAGAGGACTGGAATCTACAATATATCTGAAGTTTAATAGATAAACGACTCTAGTATGGACATGAACCTCTTAAAAATTAGGCTGGTTGCATCTCAGGTACTCAAAATTTTGTTCATTATCGTAGTGGAAAGAGAAAATACATAGTTTAGGATTTCAACAAGCACTATAATACCGGTACTACTTGAGCACAAGTGTTTTAGGATACTTCTTTCATAAGAGAAACATGATAATAGTATGCCTGCTTGGTTTACCTCTGTTATTTAAACTGTTATACACGATGGCGATTGACATTTTTCATCTTATCCATACAGGATTCACTATAAATTTGAATATTGAACCATTAAATTTATGACAGAATCAGTAAAGTTCACCTATATCATTCAAGTGTTAAATATTAGTAATACGCTTTGTGACTTGTATGTAAGAAACAATAAATCACTTCTTAAATCCAGTCACATAATAAGTGAAGCTAATATTTTATATACAGGACAGAAACATATTGTTTGATGGAAATATGCAATTTCAAAATTGACGTGTATGTTTTGTAAGGACTGAATGAAAAATGCTGCATTAGATTTCGACTCAATGAATAATTAATATCGTACAACTCACATGATCCCTAAATCTTGAGTTTGTTCCTGCGTGGATTGTCAAGACGCACGCTTAAAGAGTTTTAAGCTAAGACGAGGACTGATCGAAATTTGATCGACAACAACAAGATAATCCAAACCTTTTCTAATAGTGATATATGTTAGCAGGACAATTTGGTAGCTATCTGTAATCTGTATCTCAGTGGACAGCACATTGTGCGTTCGAGGTGAAAAGTACCGGGTTCGAGTCCCGGTGTAGACATCAACACATGTGGATACATCCAGCTAACAAGTCCTAAACAGGGAGAAATATTAACTTGAATTTTACTGCTAGCAACAATTCATCTATTCTCAGAAGTGTATGTTTTAATTTTGAACTTAATTACAAGAAGTGAATCAGTTCTGCGCTTACAATTATCAATATTATCATTATTAATTCAGACAAAGAACATGATATTTGTTGTATTTCTGCTGGTGTAATAGACTTTTCTTTAGTTAATATTGCAATATCTATAAAAATTCAGATGTCCAGATTAGGCTACCATATTTACTTTTGACACCTGTAAAAAGAAATGGCTAGTTCAACTTATATTTCAAAAAGAATTAGATTTTGTTGGTAGAATATGCTGGAAAAGACTCGTGGAGAAAATACAGTTGTTCTCGAGTGGAAGCCTGCCTTTCGGCGTAAAAGAGGTTTATATTTTGATTAGATACGCCAAATAAATCAAGTAGAGTATTTTGATTAATAAGGCAAAGTTTTGAAAAATAATGTCTCTTTTTAGTAATACAGTGTTTAAAACTAAGTAAATATTTAATGAGATATGAGAGGTATAAAGTGTTACATTCATTTGAATTACAGCTATGAATACTCAATAGTCTTTTTGTTCTGGTTATCATGTTTGTAGGATTCTCTTAATAATAAATAGTGTCATCAGTTTGACATAAATTGTTTTACAAATATCTGTAAATGTTTTATTAATAACTGAAGATTATCTAAATAACCCTTGTTGTTCTCATGTTGACGGTTACATTGATTTTGTATATCCAATCATGAGTTATATGAGTTTAATACGTCTATAATAAAAAATTAGTTTTATCTTTAAGTATATTCCGAATAAATTTATTAAACTACTATCTGTCTAAAATTTGGATAGTAAAAATAAGAACTCATAATAGGGTTTTACTAGTCACATAGAACCAACCTTCTCTCATTAATTGTTTGCATTAAAAAAATCACTTGTTGTTAGGTGAAGTTATGTAATAGTTCAATGATTAGCATTCATTATTCATGCTGGATCAACATCAATATCATTTTATAATTGTGAGTATTGTAATTCTATAATTAATTCCATACACTAACTTAATTCATTCATCTTAGCTTAGTTAGTAATTGAGAAACTTTCATTATTATATGAGAATGAATTAGTAAAGTTTTAATTTGATACATTTTATAAAATTATTTTTAAGTAATCAATGTTTTCTTATAGTTTACGATGTTATTTTTTAAAGTATAATCTGTTATTCTAGATTTGGTAAAATATATTGTGCTGAATAATTGATCTAAAGCTTGATTTCTTTGATGTTTAGACATTTTATCCTTGAATCTATGGAAATCTTGGAAAGTATGCAAACAGTTATTCTTTCTTCTTACCTTAGTTAAATATTTAATTCCTGGTAGTTGGTTATTTTCAAAATGCATTTCATACTGATCTATTTCAAAGTATCATTATCAGTAGGAATCAGTAATTTTGAAATATATAACAACTTTTTGTTATACAAATTCTACCTTGAATATAGATAGATATGACCACATAGAGTTTATTGTTAATTCGAATGTCTAGTTTTTATTTAACTGAGTGGTTCTCTAACTTTTTTCTTTTTTTTATGATTCCTATAAAGTTCTTGAACGTGATAAATTATTTTGGTGACTGTTAAGATGAAAACGTTTGATAGTTTTATTCCACATTATTACTTGCTCTTGATATACCTGTTGATGCTATTTGATGTACTTTTCCTTACTGATAAATTATAAGCTCAATGATCCTTTAAGTAAAACTTTATAATCATTCAGTGCTTAAGTTTATCGACTAAGATATATACAACTCGTTGAACGGGGAATTATTTTTGCAACATCTTAACAAGAGGTACATATATGGATTCAAAATATTAGTATTTTTGAAAACAATATAGAATGTTTCTCATTAAACGACAGTTATACATCATATTAAGATATAGCTTATTGATGATTTTAATCAGATATATTCTGTTATCATTGTCACCATCCAGGACTGTCAAATATCCCGTAAGATTTAACAGGTGATTATTTTTACTGGTTGTAAGGAATTATTTGAATGATCAAACCCAAACGTTGATAAACAAACTAAACCATTTTAATGATTACTATAAACAATCTAAAGTGTTTTTTTCACTTTGTCCAGTCAGTAAATTCTTAGATTTGAGACTGAATTACGTTTCATTACCTATAAAGAAAAATTGATTGAATTGCTTCGAAGTCTTGAAATTAATTGAGAAAACTGATAGTTTTTGAACTTAATCATAAGAAAGATTTTAGATTATTTTTGACAATCAACTTAACATTAAAACGTGTGCTTACATATATAAATATACTACAACTGTTCTAATTTTTTTAATTTGTAGAGTTTG